>JAQIVF010001455.1:0-14019 GCA_034698365.1 Steganacarus magnus | reverse complement strand
CGATATCTAGAAAATTGATCGGATCTATCCAACCATTTCCGATCGCAACTCCCTTAAAATTTATATTCGACTCATTACCCATTACATGCAACTTATAGCCGATCGCTGGAATATATTTTCCAGCATACGATTCTCCTGTTATGTAAAACTCATTTTTTCTGCACTCATTAAATAGTGTATAAAAATTATGCAACGCTTCGTAAAGGTTATCAGCAACCGATGTTTCATTTTGCGAAAAACCGTCACTATTTTCGGTAAAACTAAATCTGGTTCCAATTGGATTATCGATGTAAAGCATGGAAAATTCTTGCGCCCACGAGTCATTTTTTAAGTTCACATTTAGCTGCTTATACTGTATGCAGAAAAAGGACAAATTTGCAAAATTTAGGATAAATTGGCTAAATAAAGATGAAGAGCCAGGACCGCCCTGTAGCCACGGTAATTCTGGCACAGAACTATTCTTTATATTTAGTGAAATAAATGGATTTAAATACATTTGGATCAAATAATAATAATTTGATTCATACCTCGGCAGTAAAAAACCAGAAGAAAATATTGCTATTATACCGCTTATTAACCGTTAGATATCCGGAGTAACTTTTAAGAATCGGCGCATTTGGTAAACCTATTGTTGCCTCTCCTCAATTGACGCGCCTCTTCTAGAAGTCCGGTTTAAATAAATGGTGTGAGTATTTGTTGTAAAAAAATCATATTTCTAAGTTCTAACAATACATAATTTTAGATTACATATAACTCACGCGCGCCTACGGCGCGCTAACCAACTTAAAAACTAACTAAATAAAAATAATTAAAAAAATTTTTCACAACAATACTACCGATATATTATAGAACGTCCCTGAGCTGAGCTTTTATCGCTAATTCTGTGCAAACTGTCGCTACGCATGAAATTCGCGTATCAACTCGTGTGCAGGCAATGGCACACTGTTTTGATCGAATTGCTTGCCAAACAAAAACAGATCACTTTTCAAGATAGAAATTCTAAGGAATCGCG
Organism: Steganacarus magnus; assembly: GCA_034698365.1. Lineage (NCBI taxonomy): Eukaryota > Metazoa > Arthropoda > Arachnida > Sarcoptiformes > Steganacaridae > Steganacarus > Steganacarus magnus. The sequence goes on along the minus strand of JAQIVF010001455.1, from coordinate 13,007 downwards.
AAACGATGCTCAAGAATCGGCAGTTGTGGTCAAACTAAAGAGCAGTCATTTTTTGGCGCAATATTTGCAAATATTCGGTGAATGTGCGAATGTCGACAAAATCAGTTTTTTTCGATGTCTGCATAACTGACATACTTTTGTGGAATATCTCAGAAGTTTACTACGATTTGAAACACTTGGTGTTTATTGATAGCAAAACATCGCTATTTGTACGCTTGAATCTATCACTAGACGAACAAATTGTGAGAAATAGCAGCGAATTTCAGTTGTTCTCCAAACATGTGGTGCAGAGATTCAAGAGTTTAACACATATAACACTCGATGGTTACAGCATATCCAGTGAATTAATGCAACTGATTGTTGTATCGCTGCACAACTTGCAACACTTGGAAGCGAATTATATCGACGATCTCAGCGAACCATTTACCAAATATCTGAAGCCATCGATCAAAAGTTTGATTCTGATTGGTTCTCGCAAATTCGTGAAAACTCAAAGCTCTATTAGAATCGAAAATATGACCAAAGATTTCGTTAACAGTGCGCCACAGTTTCAGACATTAGAGTTGCACAGCTTTCCGATATATACTTACCTGATTCCAACACTTTGCCGAAAAATGGTAGCACTCAAACATCTTCAGCTAAATTTGAGTAAATTCTTGAATTCTTGAACTGGAAGAAGACGATCAAAATTACTTGATTGACGACAAATTGCTGATTGCGGTAATGAAACAGTGTCACCAAATAAAAACACTGAAACTCAGATTTAATACTAAGCTCACCACCAGTTCTTTGAATCAGATTCACAAACACTGGCCTAATATAGAGTTCTTGAGATTAGGTTTAGGTTTGATGCACAAACGCGATCAGCCATTACTCAGTACTCTGCACAGTATCGATAGCAACACTTGGACAGCATTCTCGAAACTCACAAATTCTGCAACATTTTCTAATCATAACCAAAAGCGCGACCGACAACGATATCGCGACGATTGTGTCGAATTGCGGTAAACTCGCATTTCTGTTTGTATGTCAGACACGCACCACAACCATCACTCAAACAGGTATCGACGCACTCATTGAGTTGTGTGGCAGCAAAACTAAATGTGCGGTCAGTTTAACTGTGGAGAACTTTTCGTGGCAGAAAATAACTGTGAGAACTAATCAGTTATCCGGCAATTTGGCAATTTATGTAAAAAACCATTGAATTATAGTTATTATAGTGAAACAGATTTAAGTGAAAGTTAACGATTTATAATTGTTATTAAAATATTAAGAAATAAAATAATAGTAATAGATGTTGATTTGCGTTTTTCAATTATATAAATTTAGTTTTTACTCCAGCGTGGCATAAAGTGACTTTTTACCCCATAACAACTGATCACTTTTAGATAATTAGATGTTTGACATTAGTGTGACAAATGAATAAATGATTTCAAAATATATTTCGATATTAATGTCATTATTATTTTAATATATATATATATATTAGAATTAAAATTCACTTCAATTGCAGTGAAATTTTTTCAATTCATTGAGAGCGAGTTCTTCGGACACATCGCAAGGTGTGATCGCGAGACCGGAATCAATCCATTTCTTTGCTTCGCATTTCTGTTTCATAGCCAGTAAAGTTTTTGCGATCCAAAGGTGACACTCGATCCACTTTGTTTTAAATTGCGCTGCTTTTTTCAATACCTGCAGCGCTTCGCTATACTCAGCAGTGGGCACACTGTCGTAGAAAGCTTTCGCAAGTTTTTTCTCTAACCACGAAAGTGATGCCACTTCGTAACACCACCTGCCATACATAAACAGCATCAGTGGATCATTGGGCGATAACTTGAGTGCAATGTCCGGTGTTGTTTGAACTCGTGTCCGTATTTTATTTTCTCTATTATTACTCGTTAATGTGGCCATCGATCCAACAGCAGCGCAATACCATTTGTGACACTCGGCATTATTTGGAGCTAATTTGCACGCTTTTTTCGAAAGTCTTAACGCTTCCATTGACTTAGGTTTTCGTTTGTGTCTCAGTTTTTCGTCAATTCTCAACCGAAACAACAAAACTTTGGCCAAACGATATAATAATTCGGGATTAGTATCATCTTTTGTATGTTCTGTCTTTATCTGATCATGTAATTTACGTAATTGGACGTTCTATAATATATCGCTAGTATTGTTGTGAAAATTTTTTTAATTTATTTTTATTTAGTTAGTTTTTAAGTTGGTTAGCGCGCCGTTAGTTTTTAATATATTACTCGACAGTTCACATAAAGTATTGATGGCTGACTTTGGAATGAGTACTGTTGCGTATCGTCCATCAAAAGGTGGTTTAATACAGAATTATTATGTCGGCGGAACTCCTCCTTATTTAGCGCCAGAGATATTAGAGAAAATACTAGAGAAAATCGCTCACGTTTAAAGCTGATATATGGGCGTAATACTTCACTGTATGGTCAATAAAGCACAGCCGTTTAATATTGATAAAGATTTAACCACTCAAATCGTTTTAACTAAACTCAAAGAAATGAAATGTAAGAAAATGCCGTTAAAAACGCCACATACGCCCATTCAGTTGTCCGAACACTGTATTGATTTAGAGAAAAGTTGCTCGAGTTTGACCCCAGAAAAAGAATGCGTTCCGAACAGTTAGCCGAACATCCGTGGATTAGAGATCAAATTAAATTGATTAACTAAGAAAATTGATTAGTAAACAATTAATTAATAATTTACTGAAAATAAATACTAGTAATAATAATAAATGCAAAATGTTATCGTTTAACGATCATTTGAATCTAGCATTGAATAGAAATATTGAAACATTTTTTTTATTAATGGTGTCATCAAAATAGTGATAAAATCATGTTTCATAGTTGATTCATTTGTTTGATTCACTTCAAAAACTGATTTAGAATTATCTGACAGTTATATAATTTCCTGCTTTTTAAAAACAAAAATATTGCTCTCATTTATGAACTTTCATTTTTCACAATACTGTACTATTATAACATTTTTCTAGAATAAACTCATAATTTTGAGTGAAATTTGCGTTCTTTATTAATAATTTAATAAATAATATAATATATATCTTTTTTATAGATTTAAAAAAAATTAAACTTTAACTTATTTAACTTTTAAGATTAAAAATTAATATATTCAGAGTGTGTTCAGCGAACATTAAATTGTTTTTCGAGATTCCGAGTAATTGTGGCGATAAATGTATCATATTGTGATATATATATATATATTAAGCCTTTGGTGGCAGAACTGGAACGACCTTAACGTATGGCTTGATGTTTCGAATGTATTCAGTGACCTGTGGTGGTGACCTTTCCGCAGCTAAAACGATGTCAGCGGGATTTGCTGGCTCTTCAACCAAACCAGGTTCGTTCGATCGCTCATTTGCTGGCAACAGAAAATTAAATTATTTTCATATTGTTTCATATTTTTATTTCTTTAGAAACAATTTAATTAAATAAAATAAATTGTCGCGTAAAATGTTACCTCTGTAGCCATCTTTATCGGCAATATAGTCGACCACACGATACAAACCGAGAGCATCAGTATAACCATAAGATCCTCTTACCGCTCCTCTGGCATCGCCCTCTTCTTTGCGGTGCTGTCCGTTTCCAAAACCATCCCTCACGTCGAAGTTGAAGGCGAATGGTTCTGCAGCGCCAATCTTATCGATACAAACCATGTTAACTAAAATCTTAGTCATTTTTCAATTTTACTTACAATTTCTGGCTCATCAATCGCTTGCTGCACAACAGACAACGCTCTAAGAGGAGGCAGTGGAACGTCTACTATCGGTGTCTGCGCCACAATCGGTGCCGACGCTATTGCGAGCGGTGGTCCCAGCGCTGGTCTAAAACCAAGAATATTTGCTGGCGGCGGTGGACGTGAGTCGAATAATAGTGGATATTGTGTTTTGATGAATGTGACGCATAAGCATAAGCAAACAAACTGAATAAGAGAACATATTCTTATCAAAGATGTATTTTTAATAAAATCTGTAAACTTATAAATGAAAGTAAACTTAAGAGAAGAAACTGTCTGTCTGCTCTTTTATACCTTTAAATAATATAAAGTCCGTGCCCATCAGTGAATGTTTAGGTGAATCTTTTTTAGACCCAAATTTTCATCCTACTAGATATCACACACTCTCTTTTAAAACAATCTAACCGTTTAAAAAAAATCATCCGTTAATTATAACCAGAGTTCGGATTTTTGGTGGTTATTTGGGGATAAAACTTTGAGATTTGGTTATATAAAAACACTAATACTATCATAAAAAATTCTTTTAATTAAAAATTAAGCATTGTCTTCAATAATTTGAGAGTAATGGGTGCTAATTTCTTGGGAGGAATGGTCAAAACTCGTTAAGTTTAATTTAAAAATTTTTACAATTGATCAAATCTCGAAAACTCATTGGATTTAAAAGACAATTTTTCACGATATTTTTAAAAAATTTGGTGGTTATGGTGAAATTTGGGATTTATCCAAAAAACGAAGTCTGATTATAACATACTTTGAGCATAAGAAATGTTATGCCTTATTTTAGAATTTTAAAATAAAAACCTTATCCATTGTGAGTGTATTTATAAATTTAAAGATTTAGCCTCAATTTTTTTTGTATAGTCGTAAGCTTTCTAACGCATTATAAACGTATACTGTTGTCATAACGTGATGATAATTTTCACTTTTAAGTAGCAACTGTCAGAAATATTGGGAATTTTATAACTTATCAAATAACAATGATGTTATCAGAGGTTTCTAATTTTTGAATAATTTTAAATTATAGTCAAAGATTTTATAAAGATATTTCGTGTAATTAATCTAACTTTTATTTGAATCACTGGAGTTTATTAGATTCGTGTGAAGACGAATGTCACGTTTTGAGACAACTTTTTGTGAGAATGAATTTTTTGTAATGACTTTTATTTTTTAGAAATGTTACTTTTTATGATAGGATTAATAAATTTATCATAAATATATTTCTTATCAATTGTTTTAAAAAATTAATAATTAATTTTTAGAAAATCTTTCAATAAAACTGCGGAATATAATAGTTATTGTTGTAAAAAATTCGAAGCGTTAAAAAATTTCTAGTATCAGCATATAGAGAAGAATTTAAAATTTTAGATAAAAGCGAAAATAATTCATAATAAATAGTTTCCAGAAGTAAAAGTCAACTCTCTTCGCACCGAATCGTTTGATTAGTGTCAACTATCAGTAAATGTTAATTGATTAAAATAACAAATTTAATAATAAATTTATCTGAGTTGTAGTTAACATCAAAATACTTTAAGTTAAATACTAGTTATAAAACTTGTTTAAGGGATAACGTACAGGATTTTTCAAAAACATAGCAATCACTGTATAAATTATGTTTGCATGCTTTCTGGTTTTAACTCAACCTTCAGAAGAGTTTTGACTTCAAATAGAAATTTATTTGCCGGTAATGATAACGTGTTTAAATATTTGTATGACTTGTTTGCTTCGGTATAGACTGGCGATGCTGTGTTTAATACGTACAGAAAATTTATGAGGTAAAGAATGACCGAATAGATGAGCACATATTTTGTAATTATATTCATTTTTCTATAAAAAACCGGAAATATTAGCACACAAATACTCGATACGAATGAGATATTGAACCAAAATAAAAACATTGACCTATATTTGCTATTATAATCAATAATTTTATTGCATATTGAGTCAAGTGTCTAGAGATATAAGTTTAATTTAACATTATTAAGCTTATTATTTGATTTACCGGTTACGCAGTGTTTTATTTTACAATTCACTTTAACAGTTAACGACACGGAATACGACGTGAGACTTGAGGCTCGAGACCAACGATCGGTATTTCATATCAATGCTGCAACAAAACTATTAACAATTTATTTAAACAATACTTTTTAAAATTGAGTAAAGAATTTTATAAACAATTGATATAATAATATCATCATTTTATAATAATTAAAATTATAATAATAAATAATAAAATTATAAAAATTTAATCATATTAATAATTTCACACAAAAATTGTGTCTCAATAACTTCTTAATCTTCACTCGAATCTAATAAACTCCAGAGATTCAAACAAAAATTAGATTAATTACACAAAATTATTCAATAAAACAATCGCAAAACGTCTCACAACAAACAAACCACCGCAACAATGGCTGCTAACTTCACCATAAATCAAAACGCAACTCATCTCTATCGACATCGCGTAAAATATGTGCAAAGAGTTAGTATTAATGATGAATGGCAACTTGTAGTGATGAAAGCAGTCAATTTCCTGGTTTGGATTGCGAAAATGAATTTACTGAAAAAGTGCACACATTTTTTGCGAAACAAGTCAACACCGAAAGATCAAGAAAAGATATTATAGTACCAATAGATAACACTGTGTTACAATCACTTCAATCAATACATGGTTACCACATTCAATCACATGTACCGAATTTAGCAAACCATAAACAACTAACCGGATCAACATCTTTGCACAGAAAAAGCCATTGATAATAGAGACAAACGAGTAGATTCAACGTTTGAGACAAAATAAAATAAATTATTTTTTATAATAATTACTCGATAAAATTATTTATTGTAGAGTTCGATACGAAACCAATAGTTTATAACTACTGTATGAAAGATTTTTTATACCAATACTTCATTATTATTAGTTTGATTAAATTCAAAACATAGTTCAGTCAATTATTTGAAATATTTCAGTGTTTTTTAGTTGGTTTTGCAATATATTCGTATATTAGACGATTGAATTTAATGAACTATAATTCACTACTGAATAGGTTGAGGCAAAAACAGATAACAGTTGAATGGATAAGAGCGGAACAACTGATAACTGTGTGAAGCAATACAACGATTGCACTGACGAACAGAGCAATAACCAAATCAGACATAATCTGTTGTTTCAGTCATTATAACTTATCGTATGTTTCGCAGAAAATTGACGCTTAATTTGGTTGCGTCACAATAACTGAATCATAATGAGTCGCTAATCAATTATATTTATGAATTGAAGAATAATTTGCGAATACAGTGAACCAACGTATTTGTTTGTGTGGAGAGTTATGCCTTTAGTGCAACAGTTATTGGTTGAAGAATAGTGTGAAACAAGCAAAACTAATTGTAGTTCTCGATGCAGTTTATGGCAAGCATTTAACGTTTGATGAGTTGACCGAAGAGGCAAATCGACAAACATTGAGCAAAATTGCTTACTTTGACGTGAACCCAATAACAGATACTGTATCTTTGAAATGATTTAAAATAAGCTTTTAACTGACTATTGAATTTCGTTAATAATAGTATTTTCATTTTGTTGTTAATAACGGCAAATGTATTGTATGCGTGGTCAACATTCAAAACTAAACTAATAGAAAATGCTTGTAACCAATAATGCATAATACCGTAAACTATTTAAGTTGATTGATCTACAATATGCCTTCTTAATACTTGTTACTAAAATCAATGCTGTTTTCATCATTTATTAATCAAATCGCAACACTTTGTCACATCTGATGCGATAAATTGGTGCAAAAGTCTACGTTTACTGACTTGCAACAGATTTTAAGTCAATATACAGCAAATTTGTAAAGGTTATCGTTAAGTTGTTTGAACACATTAAAATATTAAAATATAACTGTACATTGAAATTGTGTGCATTAAAAGTTGTAATAAAACAATAATTTAAATATTTTAATCAATATAATGCTATAAAACTGTTTGTGTGTGTGTATCGTATTTCAAAATTATTTACATAAACATATCTATTAAAAACATCATTCTATATTTAATAGACCATAATTATGCTCATTACAGAAATTAGATGTAAATTTATTAATTTAATAGTTTTTTTGGTAACTTTTTTGTAAAAATTTCATAACAACAACTGGCCGTTAAAAAATACTTCTTCCGTGTATTGTTGATTGAAGAACCCCTCCATTCTTGTAATGTTTGAGAAATCATGTCAACCTTACAATGTTCGGTGCAATGATGGTGTCATCTTCGATGTGGAATAGAATTGTAATAACTTTTGTTGATTCCTTAAACTAATACTTATTGCAGAAAAAGTATTGAATCACAGCAATTGTTTCTTTTTGTTTCATTATAAATCAGAATTATATTCCGCTAATTATACAATTGTATTGAATTAGATATTAAAAAATTACAATTTTTATTTTTGCTCCTAAATTACGCGTCTAATGCTAAGTCGATAATTCAATTGTTTTCAAGAAATATGTGATTATTATCGCTAAAGGTGTTCATGGTTTTGGGTAACCGTGGATTAAACCTATGGTTTTTTTAATGGATTGGTTTGGTTCGTGTTTTATAAAATATTGTGGTTTGTAATGGTTTTTAGTTTATTAAAAAACCAATGGATAAAACCACAAAACCGAAAACTTTTTTAATGGATAAATTGAATACATAACTTATGGTAAAAAATTGTCGTTTAAATCCAATGAGTTTTTGAGACCCCTTCTTAACACTTAATCTGATCTAATTTTAGATATAGTTTCAACTATTCTAGACGTATTTCAAAACCAGAATATGAGTAAAAATCTCTATTAAAGAAAATAATTATTAAAAATAACTTAAATATAACTATTTGTTTTTCTATTTAAATTTATTTTAAGTTCTTAAAAAATTTCATGGTTTGTTGGTTTTTTGTGGATTGGTTTGGATTGGTTTAGTCAAAAAGATTTTTTTCATGGTTTGTTTGGATTTGAAAAAATGTTTTTGGTTTGGTTTGGTTTCTGAAAAGTAAGACCATGAACACCTTTAATTTTGATAATATATTTAAATTTTTTATTGTGAACCAAAAATAATCGGTTAAATATTAGATACGATTTGTTAGTTTCGCAAACCACTGAAGACGCGGAGTTTAGCGGAAAAGCGATCATAAAACCGAGTAAATCATTATTAGCCGTAGAACTAAATTAATCTCGATATAAAAAATCTGGTACGACAGTAAACTATTGATGGCAGTGAATGTGACACAAAGCCAGAAAAGAAATAACGACCAATAACTGCTATTATAGACTCCGATCTCTGTATGCAATTCATTTAATTTATTAATTAAACTAAATATTTCGGTATTATTTCTTAAGTGTTTGCTTAACGTCAACTGATTCACTTTGTTGTTAACAATTTTCAACTTAATTTCTAAATACTGAGACAGTATATCGAAATAAATGAGTTGCCAAGTGATGATAGAAGAGGCGCAGTAAGCGCTAAACGAATACAGAATACTCCAATACTCCAGAATACAGAATAGCGAACTCAATTAATTGCGCAACACTACAGTTAACTGCCAGTGTATATGCGGACAAAACGAAAATCATTGCGGGAACAACTTTTAGGATTAAATTAGCGGAAATAAACAGGCGTTTAGTATAACTTATTAATCCACGAATTTCTAGCTCATCGGTGAGTCCAATGTTATTTTGAGAGTCAAAACCCGCTATCGTTTTGAATGGTGTCAAATATTCAGGGAATTTGTTTTGTGTGTAGCCTGTAATAGCCTGTAATGTATTATCTGCGACACTAATGACATGATATATATTAGCAGAACAAACATATAAAACTGGTATCTGGTGTTTAAAAAGTAAGCAAAATCTCCAGCTATTATGATAATTTGCTTATTATTAGTGTGAAGATTTGTTATAATTAAAAATCTCAGCCATAGAATGAGTGTTACGACAAATACAAAATAAGTGTTGTATAACTTCACTCGCTTTCTGCCGCCAAACTCGAAGTGACTTAAGCCAATGCAATACAAATGACTTCCTGCTGATTGAATCAAATTGGTTTCCCACCAAAATGTTTCTAAATTAAAGCTATATTTTTGATGAGCCATTAATAGATAAATTGAAAACTTTAACGATCATCAAAACGATAATAGTTTTCCTAAAGAATTAGAAATAGTTTTAATTTAACGGTTACAGAAATAATTCATTGTTACTATTATAATAATAAATTGTAAAATTTTAAAAACTGAATTATTTAATTGCTTTGCTCATTAAACTTTTCTCATTAATCATTATCTTAATACAAAGCGTAGACTTACATCGTTATATGGAAAATTAGTTTCTCGTTTCTGCAGATCAAAATCGACGAAAATCTCTACCTGTTCGACAATCCCGACTGTAATTTACGGTTCGCCAGATTCTCGAACATGCAGTGCATTGAATGCAACTTTTACGACATCGATGGCTGCGATGTCGACAAATGTTTGAAACTGATCGGTAAAAATTGCGCGCATTTGAGAGTTTTACTGATCACACATTAGTCGGCAAATATTTTTCACAACTTTAACTCCAATGGGTATCAGTCGCTGGAAAAGTTACGCATCAAAAGCTATCGAAGCGGTACTGAAACTGTGCAAAACTTCCGCAATTGTGTTCGTCTCAGACATTTGACGCTCGATTCGGTAAAACTCGGTGAACACCAACTCAAAGTTATTCACGTTAAACAGCAAATCGATCCAGTACTGGTAAATTTCATAAATTTATTAGAAAAACAGCGTTATTTCCTCTCTCCGACCTCCTAGGCATAGACCCCCTGAAATTAAGCGGAAATATCACTGTTTTATCTGTTTTTTGAGTACAAAACAGTGATATTTCGGCTTAACTTCAGGGGGTCTAAGCCAAGGAGGTCGGGGAGGGGAAATAACGCTGTTTTTTTGAAATAACGCTGTTTAAGCTTTTTTGTCACTTAATTATAATGTCTAATATTTAAATTAAAATACAACACTAAATTATAACACAATACAACACTGGTTATGACATCAAATAATAATACGTATAAATCAAACTTAATTTATCAACAAATCATTGCAATAACAAATACTTTGATGTGAGTTATATATAATATCATTGATTTCCATATATAGACGGCCTTTATATTAAACAAAGAAATCAATTAATACGAGATAAAGCTAAAACTGAATTGTTTTCGAAAGCAATACCTAAAACTTCTCGTTCAGTATCTCAACCAAAGATATGGCGTTTGTTTTGATCAGTCGTGAGTTTAATGAGTTTTATATTATTTTGATAATTAACTTTAACTGTAAATATCAATATAAACTTTTATGCGTAACAGAAACATTCGAAGCAATCGAAGCAATGATCGTTACAGACGCCACCAATCATTTGATCCACACTTACCACTTAAATACGATTCAGACTTAGCACTTAACATCGAATCCAATGACTTAATATTGAATCCATTTTCACAAAATTATTCGTTTAGTGGTATGTATCATATATTCGATCAACACGTGAATGCCGTCACTTCCATCAAATCCGCGAATAATGACAAATTATTCCTGGCGTGCTCTTCAATGGATTGTACTCTAAGTGTTTGTCAATTAACAACATCTCCATTTCTCAATTAATCTGTGTTATACGTATTAAAAGGTCGCACATCGGGCGTGAATTGGTTTGAATAGTCGCTCTCTAATGATTTAATAGTGAGCTGTTCTCTCGATTCAACAGTGAAGTTATGGGGCGCTGTTTCGGGCTGTTGTCTCAGAACTATCGAAGATCCGACGGATCAGCAGTGCTTACGTGCACATTCCAGCCAAACAACAACAACATGATAATTACTGGTAACGAAAAAGGTTACATACAGATATTGAATATTTCCACTGGTATTTACACCAACTGTGGTCTGTTTAACAATGTTCTATGCATGTGTTTCGATTCAACTGGAAAGATATGGTTCGGAGACTCGAAAGGATTTATTTTTTCGTACATATTTGAAATGAAAAGTAGTCAACTAATACTGGCAAATAAAGTAATAGTTGTGGCCGGATGTGCCATAACTAGTTTGTCATTCTGTTTATGCAATAATTATGAAAATAATGAACCATTGCTTCTTGTAAACAGTGCCTGCAATGCTTTATTACTTTTTAAAGTTCGCAGAAAAGATGTGAATCCTGAGATAAAGCATAGCTTTTCAATTAAACATCAGAACCGAGATTTAGTTATTCGCAGTTCATTTTGTCCTATTATTTCGAATAGAGATGGCATATGCGTTGTCACTGGTAGTGAAGACACTTGTGTCTACCTTTTTAACGCAAATGATAAATATTCAAAGAATAAATGCGTGAATAAATTAGATTATGTCCTAAAACGCAGTCACCAACAAAATATTGTCATCGTAACAGAATATACAATTGAAATTAATTCATTTTAATAATGAAGAAATTTCAATTTCGAGTGGATATTAATTAATTTTCTTACAAAATAAATTTAAACTATAATTGTTATTAATTAATATTAGCTTTTTATACAAATGATCATTATTACTATATTTATTTTTCATAGTTAATATTTTTCAGGATTACTTGTATTTATCTGTGAATATGTTGCAGTGTTGACGGTGGCTGCGTTTTAGGACATAACCATTTATTACACGGACACTCAGCGCATGTTCTCGATGTTTACTTCAATCACGATGAAAGCCTTTTAGCATCAAGTGATAGTAAAGGAAATGTGATTATTTGGAAACGTGACACTTTATAAAAACACTTTTATTGTTTTAAAAAAATATTTTAATTTAATTAGAAATCAATGATTTCAAACGATTCAAATAGACCTTTTGGTGTCAAGAAATCATTTCAGCATTGATGTGAACCACAAGAAATTGATTTAAGAGAAGATGACTGGTGTGAGAAATATTTCATTCAATTAAGAATAAGTTTAGCGAATTCTCAGTTCGAGACCGACTTTTAAGCGGACAACACTAACCTATTAGAATATAGAACTGACCGCTTAACCAAAGCATTAGTTAGTAAATGGTTTTGTGAAAGAGCTCGACAGGTACTATCGACATTTAACATTTATGCGCTTCTTATTTATGAATCAAACTGTGACTATGAGATCGATTTTGTTATTTGAGAAACTTTCAAATATCGAAAAATTGAATTTAATAATGAGTGAAGCGACTAAAAGTGAGGAACAATTTTTGATTTA
>JAQIVF010001454.1:0-14021 GCA_034698365.1 Steganacarus magnus | reverse complement strand
CAGTTTTGTTCACATCAGAATACGTTATGTGTCGCACTCTATCGTTACAATATCGAATTATATGGGAATATAGTTATGTCGTTATGTGATATATATTTTCATTATTTAATTGTAATATAATTGTATTGTATATGATATATATAGATATAGATATTGTGCGCATATCGTTCGCATTAAATCTTAATTCAAACGCAATCAAACATATTTGCTAATTTGGTTGAACGAGATTCTCTTAAATTATAGGTATTTGAACGTTTACTATTTGATAGTAATTCGATATACGATGTATTAGTGGCGACAATAACTCATATATACTCTAGTAGTGCTCGTAAGCTTATAAGTACCATACAATTATTATATGATAGCATCGCATCGATGGCGCACATGAATGCTCGCAAACACTCGTCAATGGATGTCCACAAGCGATCATTTTCTGGAACCACAGCCACTCAACGACTCAAACAAGACTATCTAAGGATTATGAACGACTCGGTGCCATACGTCACAGCACATCCACTCTCCTCTAACATTCTTGAGTGGTATGTATTGACGTCTATCACTATTAGTACCACTATTACTTAAATCTACTTTTTATTTGACATACGTTAACATTGAACTATTGATGATATGTTTTGAACGAATTTCAGGCATTACGTGGTTCGCGGACCAGAAGCCACACCATATAATGGTGGCATATATCACGGAAAACTGCAATTTCCGTCAGAATTTCCATTTAAACCGCCAGCTATTTATATGCTTACACCGAATGGCAGATTCAAGTGTAACGTTCGACTGTGTCTCAGCATAAGTATTAAAATCAACTATTTATTTAAATAACTGATGTTTCACATGAGCTGTTATAACCGATAGGTGACTACCATCCCGACACGTGGAACCCAGCGTGGAGTGTGTCCACTATTTTAACCGCTCTTCTAAGTTTTATGTGCGAAAAAAATCCAACGATGGGAAGCATCGAAACCAGTGATTACGAGAAAAAATTGTTGGCGCGACAGAGTTGGGAGTTTAATCTTAAGAATAAAGTGTTTAATGAGTTGTTCCCGGATGTTGTTGAGGTGAACAGTTTTTTATATCAAATATTTAATATATAATTTGATTTAAAATATATCGATTTCAGGAGATCAAAGAAAACATAAGAAAACAGCAATCTCTTGACTCGATAAGTGTTAGCGATCGCGTCACAGAATTGGGAAATTCTCTTCGTTCGGGTCTGAGAGCTGGTAATCAGGGAAACGGATTTTTCGGTAACGCGATCGCGAACTGCGTTGTTATTGTAGGTTTTTTTGCATTTATGTATACCGTTCGGTTGGTTATAATGAGTATTAATGAACGAGAATAATAATTAAGTGTTTAATAACGACAAGAAAAAATTATTTTGCTAATTATTATATTAAAATTGTAATGGAGTTTAACAAAATATTTGATACATTTAATTTTTATTATATATATTTTTAAGCCGATTTCAGTGAAACATTTTATTGCCAATATGTTTAAATTTATTGATGTATAGTTTGAAAATTTTTTTTTTTTGAAAACAAATCTGTTATTAGTTATTTTGTTTTTCAAATAGATAATAGATTAGATATACAAAAGATAATTGAATTTTATGTTTGCTTTGATCTTAAATGTAATATATCTTATATATCTTCCGTAATTACTACTAATATGTAATTTTTCTCAAATGTGTCTAAAGTTTACAATAAAATAGTTAATATAATTTAATAGACATTCTTTTAAAAAAAGATGGAAAAGGAAAATGTATAGTGTAATTAAAAATATTACTTTAATATATTAATAAAAAGTATTTAAACCTATCATAAGATTATACATACATACGTACATTCATTTTGTTAAAACACAATTTTTTTGCGAATTTCAATGTTTAAAGATCTTAACGAGGAAAGTGTTAATGTAATAAATAATTATTACATTATGTAAATCGATATTTTTACAACAATTAAGTTTCGAATAAAAATTAAAAGATGTTTAATAACAATTTTTAACATCAAAAACTCAATATTTGCACTATTATGTCACTCGTGCTGCGATTCATTGTTCATCAATTTATTTGTTATTTCCATATCTGTGTAACTCCAAACAATTATTATATTGTTATCTTTCAAAATTATATATACATTAATATAAGTTTAATAGGTTGAGATTTTAATTGATAATACAGTAATGAAATAACTTAAGCTCCGATAAAATTAATTGGCAATGTTATCATCAGTTTTAGACTAATGGTAAATACTTTAATAAGAGTACGTCAGTCTCATTCATATTGCAGGAAAATATCCTAGAGATTTCGCGATAAATTATAATAAATTAAATTATATATTTAAAATAAAAGAGAATTAAAAATGAACTTAATATGAAAGAAACAGGAATCAAGAAAAACTAGAATTATTGTAAGTTATGAGAGTTTTATATAAACATATTCAGTATCAATAAATGATCTAAACATGAATTTTAATTTGAAAAATTTCGAACCTGACCTGTTTATAAACACTATAAAATAGGACAGATTTGATAAACAGTTTTAAGTTCACTTTTTTCTAGGATCACGCACTAGATTTATTGAAAACAGGGAAAATGGTCATTTTATTGAATGACACACTAAATTACTTTAAAGCTAACCATAAGCTAATAATCGGCGATTGTTTATCACAATAAAATTCTAATTTGATCCTAGAAAAAAACTGAAACTTCTAGTATCGTTATAGCAGAAAATACACATGTGATAAATCTATCATTTAAACAATTTAAATTAAAAGAATGCAAACGAATATATTGCGTGAACCAATTTAGTATAAAAAGCTGCGATAGAAAGAGAAATGAAAACAAAATCAAAAGCCTTAACAGCTTAAATTAAATCGTGAGATTAATGTTGAGAATACTTGCAAAGATTCATTGAAATCTTTCAAAAAATTCCTATTTCAAATATAACGTGAGATAACTGGTATGAAAATAATTTAGATTTTCGATCGATATAATCGTTAACGAGTAAATTTAACGATTTAATAATAACATAGCTAATACTCAATAAAAACGATATAAGTTATGAGTGTAACAAAAATATAACGACACATTCAAAACAAATTAATTACATTGTAATGAATATATTATATATCTTTAAACTTCACGATATTTTATAGTAACATATATAGAAATTGACTCAAAAAATCAAAATATATGAGTGGACATTAGAATTGTGCCCATGAGTTGGATACAGGTTTAGACGCATCAGATGGCTTATCGTTGTTACTCGACTCGAAATCGGACCATAAGTCACCGCTTTTATTGGAATTTGCAGCAGTATTGTCATTATTCCAAACATTATTAGCAGAAGAACCAATATTTAATGAATCCAATTGCAGTAAAAAGTCATCAGACTCTTCTTTCTTTGATTCAGCAAAGAAACTCGACGCCGAATCTTCTTTCGGGTTTTGGTTTGAGGAAGATTTAGGTGGCGCTGATATTTTGGGTGCGCTCGATGGCGGTGGAGGTAGTAAACCAATTCCACCACCCATTCCACCGGCTTTCACTCGCTGTCGACTCGAATTATTAGCATTCGATCCTCCCTTTTTCTGTGCAACAAATTTTGTTATTTTAATTATATGCTATCATAATTTAGTTAATATCGTGAATTTTTATTTAACGTTAATCACTTTTTAACTGCAGCGACGAATGACAGCTATAGTTTTAATTGTTTTAACAGTATAACACATTAACACAGTTTGACGGTAGTTCTCTTGAATATGTGCATTATTATTACTTACCGTAAATGAAATTAGAATATTAGAAATTTTACAACAATACTGCGCATATTCAAGAGAACGGCCAACAATGAACTTTTAATTTGACATTAAACATTGACGGGCCAACAATCAAAACTGTAGCAGTCATCCGTCGCTGTTGTTAAAGTGCTCGAATAAAAATTATTATTAACTTAATAAATGTTATTATTAAAAACACATACAGCAATATTTAAATTAACTTTAATAGTCTGTCCCTCTTTGAACCCTAAATCAAGCATAGGTTTACTATCTTCCGAATGAATTTGTTTTTCGATTTCTTCCTCTTTTTCCATGATTCTAAAAAATCAAATTCACATAACAAACATCGAAAAAACACTGAAGACATGAAAAAATACTTGAAATGATCCTGAAGTGCAACATTCAAGTCAAAACTGTCGCCGCGATCCGAAAATCCAATACCAATAAAGGCGTTCCTTCCGTTGTCGTCTTGCAATCGTACCACGAAATAGCGACTGGAATCAGAAACCGCTTCGATGGCTGCACTCGGATACTTATCGATCGGACATTTTCCAAACAATTGTCCGCTCGCTTTCTCCTCCAACTTCAGAATACATTCCTTGCCCTTAGCGAGCAGTCTAAGTCTGCCATTCCAGTCTGGAGCGTCTAGTTTCCAGTCAGAGGCACTATAAGCAAAAGAATTAATTGATAATGCGATCAAATGTCACACAAATATATACCGATGCGCGCGATTCGTTGTTCGTGGAGGTATTCGGTATATAAACACATCCGATTTCACCAAAATGATGCGTTCGTACTCATCCATATTCGCTCGAATTCGGGCCAATATTTACGCACACATTTCAAACAGAGATGAGTCGATACGTGAAACTGCCCTCAATTATTACAGCAACACATCTTAAGTTTCAACAAATGAGCGAATAATGAATGAGTTGATATAATTCACTGATAAAGCGTTTATACCGCACTCTATTGTGTGCTATCAAACACTAACACCTCATTTCCTAACCAATAATAATAGCATCGCTAATAATATCGATTAACTATAGATTAATTTTAGTATTATATTAATTGAATTTTTATTGAATTAATAAATACGACGTAAATCGTTGATTTAAATAATTATCAAAAAAACAAAAGTTCTGTGAAATATTGTACCGCAAGAGTGCGCGCATTGCAGTCTTTCAATATTTTTAAAGATCAATCAAAACACATTTTTTCATAATTAATGTCTAATAAATTTTCTGAATTAAAATTAATAAAATGTGGTACTGATTGCGTGTTTTTTAAACGTTTAGCAAAAATATGCGATTTTTTTAAATAATTCACTTAAAATGCAACGTTAAATCACCATTTATATGCGTTTATTGATGAAATATACCATACATTGAATGGCACTCATAAGTAGACGTTTTATTTGTTTTTTACTAATAAGCGATAATTACTGTCAAACTATTATATGAAGTGAAACGTTAACGCCATGTAACACACAATAATGGCATCTGCAGCTCACGATGACGCGAACGAAGACGAGTTGCCGTCGCAGCACAACACCGCACAAGACTCGAGCGAACAGTCGATGAGTGGCGACAAAAAGAAGCGTATGTTCTCGAAAGAGTTGCGTTGTATGATGTATGGCTTCGGTGATGATCAGAATCCGTACACCGAGACTGTCGACATTTTAGAGGACTTAGTGATTCAGTTTATCACCGAAATTGCGCACAAAGCGATGGAAATCGGAAGACCGGCACGCGTTTCGGTCGAGGATGTCATGCATTTGGTTCGCAGAGATCCGAGAAAGTATGCCAGAGTTAAGGACTTGCTTATTATGAACGAAGAGCTGAAGAAAGCGAGAAAGGCTTTCGACGAAGTCAAGTATGTTCAGTCAGCTTAACATTACGCACACCACAGATGACATTCGATGGCACATCAATTTGATGAAAAAGTGTTGTAAATAATTGTGTGCTTATTTTTCGCGTTTTATCCATTTTTCACATTGTGTTCACATTTTCTAACTTATTTTTACGAATCTCCAGAATTTGCCAAATTTTTTCGAGTGTTTTTTTATTATGAAAGAACTCTTGATATTAAATAAATAAAATAGTGTCAAAATTTTTGTTTCGATACACACTGTAGTTGTTTGGTTTTTTTATACTGTATTTGTGTTTATACGGTCTTTCAAATTTGAAAAATATTAAATTTATCTCTACTCAAACAAATTTGTAGATCTAATTAAAAATAAAGTTTATGTTTAGATTGTTATAAATTACATTTGTATATTGTATTTAATTTATATAAAACTGTGATATAAAACTATTCTTTTTCTCGGAAACATCAACGCGAAGATACCAATTGTGAAACTTTTCTCTAATTTCACCTAAAAAAGGAATGTCAAAATTAGGCCAAGTTTTTCCTGTTGCCAAAAAATTTTCTGTAGCTATGATTTTGTATCATTAAAAAGAATTTTAACGTCTGATGTACAAGATTTAGTCTGAACAAACAAAATTTTGTGTTGAAGAGTTTTAAAATTTAATTGATTAAAGTTAAAACTAAAATTCAATGACATTTTGTGAAATTTTCTGGACAAATTTCCTAAAAATATTAAAATAATTTGCATACAGATTGAGGCCTTATTTTGATTCGATATCAATCAATCAATCAATGCGATGTCATTTCGCATTCGTGTCAATGTAATTAGTCTGATGTTTGATCATTTCGATAAACTTTTGTTTCATTGAATTTTCTCCATATTTTCGAATCGAATCAGAAATAAATCCAAACTGATTTTTTGTAACTCTTTATTTATTCAATTTGAATATAAATCTTGCGAAAAAACTTGATTTTTATCAGGAAACGATCTTTTAATAAACTTAATTTATAAATGATTGATTTACTTTAACTTTTTAATTGATAGTGTCTCGCAGAAATATAATCTAATAAAATAAGGTTTATTTGCATAAAAAATTGATTTTTAATTAGAAAAATTTTTCGATTAAATTTTTTACTCAGCTATAAATTATTTTGAATTTCTTCATCTGAGAAAATAAACGCGCGTAACGAACAGATAAGAGTTTCGACGAATGTGATTATGATTTATACGAGTTTTCATCGTTTCACTGTTGCATTTTATTAGTACAGTACTACCGGGATTGTGATGCAAAACTGGAACACCATTTGTCAATAATTTAACACAACATTTTTGGATTCAGTTCTTACAAAAGATAAAATATCATTAAAATTAGTTAATAACTTGTCACAATTATTTTAATTTTGCGAAATATAATGTAGTAAAATATAATTTTTTTCATTTTTTTCGTTGCAACATGTACTGCAAGTTATTCGTGAAATTCTTATAATTCTCGGGCATTATTTTGACAATTTTTATTAGCAATTTTTTTGATCAAAGCTGACAGTAACTCGCATTTTAAGAGCACTCTATACAGATTAAACAAACCGTTTGATTCAGTTAAACATCACAAAACTAGCCGATTTGTCTCTTAAAACTGACCTATTTTGCTCAAAATCGGCATTATATAGATCGCTTCAACACGAAAACAGCCTAATTTAAATTTATGTGGCACTAAAGGTTAACGAGGTTAATATGCGAATTAGAATAATGCGATATAAATTATCAGAGGTTAAATGAAATGTTTAACAACTATTTTAATGTTAGAGAAATTCGATAAACAAATCAATAACTTTTGTTTTTTTTACGCGAAATCTAAATATAATAAAATGCCTTTAATGTTTCAATTAAATATAATTATGTGTTGAAGTGTATTGAATTGATTTTTTTCTCGCTCTCAACTGTGTCTCTTAACTTATTGGTGTTAATGATAAAACTTAATTAAAAATTTGTAATAAATAAATCTATCAGTTATGTATTAAATTCATGACACTTTTTCAACTGCACGAAAGTTTTTTTCTAAATGGAAAAATTAATGGAAACAATTCTTTTGAAAAAAATTTACTTCGAAAACATTTACTTTTTAAATTGTAAACTAGTTTTAATTCATTATTTTTTTAGCTGTAAGTCGATTATGAGTTTATTTTTTCATTGTTTTGTTTTTTTCTCACTCATTTATTTTTTTTTCAAGACTGTGAAATTCACTAGTTATTTGAAAACTATTCAAGTGCTCTACTGTTACAGTAACAGTAAGCAATAATTAGATAATCAATGAGTAAATAATAATCTTTCATTCAAAACTAGTTTCTTAACAATGCTTTTTCTTTATTTGTCATGATTTTTGAAAAACACTTATACTGTTTTAAACTTAAAATACTGTATGTATCACTCATAAAAAATGAAAAATTTTATTACTTTTGATTCTTTAAAAAAATTAATTGCGAATATATTTATTTAGGATAAATTTATTTGCATAATATTTATTTATTTTTTTGGATAGCATGAAGTTTCCACTATAACTTTTATAAAAGATATATTTATGAAGAGACAAACTATGTATAATACTTAGAAATGTTCATGTTATGTAATAAAATATATTAACTTTCAAATATATTAAACATTGCAACGCAATTAATAATTTTTTATTTTGAATAATTACAGAACTTTTTCTAATATTTTTCTGTATCATTTGATTCATTGAATAACTTTACAAAGTGACGTCAAAATAGTTATTTTCAAGGAATTACAAGAAGTCACTTTAAAAGTCTGAAGAATTTACAAACAAAAAATGCATGCTGAATAAAAATTAAAAGTTTTAAATAATATTTGTTAAATTTAGTTTCGAAAATTTTTATATTAATCGTTTGTCCCCCAAAATAAAAATTGTTTATATGTTTGAAAATAGATATGAAAATGTATGTGAAAATATGTACATTTTTTACCGTATAAATTATAAATAATTTGATTGATAAATGACTGTTTGCATCCATAACTGTAACAAACACAGATTTTTTGTTCGCAATTCTTGTTATAATTTATTTTATTTCTGTATACATTTTAAAATTTAGTATCATATTACACAATTGAAGTTTAATAATTTAATGATTACACAATACATTACATATTATAAATAAAAGTAAAAAAAGTAAAAAAAATTTCTCGTAAGTCATAACAAGTTTGTCACAGGTTTGTGATCAATGATCACCCAAAAAACGTGTAGTACCGTCACATATGTAACCTAACAGGTTGTTGTTTCACACTGCAGCCAATAGTGGCTTTTACTATGTAAATGCATATATAAATTAGATGGTGATTTTATTAGAGCGCTTAAGCTCGAGTCTCGCATCAAGTTCTCGACACTTAAAGTTTTATAACTATATTAATTAAATTTACAAACAACAGACTAAGTCCCAAACACTCCATTTGTGATTTTTTTGTAAAAATTAATATTTAAAAATTTTTTATCCTGCGAAACACTTTTATAATGAGTATATAAAACATAATACTGAAAATTTTAAAATAAATAGAAATTAACACAATCAGATAAAGTGATAAGAAAAATTGCGCAAATCGAGAATCAATCATTCGAGATGGAGAGCATTAAAATGAGTGTTTAGGCTCTCGAGTCGTGCCTCCACTAAAAATTTGAAGCTGTTTATAGAAGTGAAACAGGAATTGAGGACATGAATGCCGAACGAAGCCCGCAAAGCAAGTTAGCGATTGCTTTCACTCGCTTTTCAGTCAAACAAAAACAAGCACAAGTTTTGCATTAAGCATCCAGTGGTCATTTAGAACTTGTGCTCATCGCTTAAGTCAATTTCTTTTCGAAAAGAAAGTTTTCTTATTGTTTAGAAATAAAGATTTTTTATAGTTTTTTTACTTTGCAAAGGATTTGTCATTTTTATAACACATATAAACAAATAAATCGTGCATCAACTCTCATCTATAAGAATATGCCAGTTGTTCATCACAATCATGTCACTCAAAGTCAATTGACTCTTACGAGTGCCAATATTGAGAATATGGAAAAGTTTAGGTATGTAATGAAAGCATTACCGCCGTATAAGTTAGCTTAGTATTAAAGCGCTTAACGGATTTGCTAGCTTTAATTACCATTAGCTGTAATATAGCTTAAATTATTATTATTTCTTATGATAAGCAATTCTAATGAATTTCTATTTTTAATCTATTATTTCCATAAGTTTAGTATACTGTATAGTATTGTCAAGTTTTGCTAAATTTTAGTTTGTTTAGCCAAAACGTTTTTGTTTAACCGGACTTGAATAGCAGTACAGTATTTGAATAGCGAGCATAACTTTGCAGGTGAGAAAACAAGGTGTTATAGATTGCGTTTATGTATTTGGAAATAGATATGAAATGCAATTTTTATTTTGAAAAATACTGTTGTGTCTATTTTGACAGAAACATGTTTAATTTTGTATCAGTGTTGCAGACTTTTTTAAAAGAAAA
This sequence comes from Steganacarus magnus, assembly GCA_034698365.1. Taxonomy (NCBI): domain Eukaryota; kingdom Metazoa; phylum Arthropoda; class Arachnida; order Sarcoptiformes; family Steganacaridae; genus Steganacarus; species Steganacarus magnus. Next base: position 3,851 of record JAQIVF010001454.1, on the reverse strand, counting down.
TTAATTCATTTTTTTAATAACCGATGCAAGTGATTATAGTTTATTAACTTGTCTTTGTTGCTGCACTGCTCTGTACACGTGTCAGTATACATCAAATGGTTGCTTACACTAACTTAAGCTAAAGAATTTTTCTCAAGTATTTTTACGACCGAACATTGTGTTATTGCTCTGAATTTTAATTTCGCCAACAAAAATTAGACAACAAATATATCTAACGCCCAAAATTAAAAGAAGTTCTTTGAATCTTACAAACAAAAAAATCCAACGCCTGACGATATTAAAAAATAGGTTCAGACATGAAACTTATTTAATATATTCAATAAGAAAAAGTGCAGAGGAGTTTTATCTTATATAACTTTATGATTGGATCGTTGCGTAAAATGTTTTAAAAATATATATTGCATTTATTTTTTGTCTCGCTTTTTTTGGAAAAAAAGTTTTATAACAGAGTTAATACGAAATCGTTTGCATTTATTATGTATTGAGTAATAAATGTTTCGATAAAAATATCGATCACGTACGGTATTATAAAGATATCTGAAGTGATTTTACTTTCACAGTACTGCACAGTACTGTAAGTGTAAACTTATGTTACTTTTTAACAGTAATAACTCTTTTAGCAACAGGTTAAGGCTAGAGAGTTTGACGCTTAATTTTCGAGGTTGTCACAGGTTTTTGGCTTCTAATTTATCTGGTTTAGTATATCAAATTCTATACACTATTTAACCTTAAGCGCAAGTTTATTTTGTTTTACCCCCGCGTTATTTAATGCAAAATCACTGATTTGTGTTAAACGAGTTAAACTGTGCGTAGATTTTTATTAAGTTAATATATATTAAGCTTAAATAAGATTTGAGTATTTTTAAATAAATAAATCTTTTAGAATCATTTTTGACACAAGAGAATTGTAAAGGAATAAAAATAGGCGAAATTACAAGTATAAATCAAGTGCAAAAATTCGCTGTTATAAAAAATTACTTCTCATCTTTAATTAAATTTATTTCTAAATTGAAAAATTGCATATTGTTTTGCTGAAGTCCCAGTAATTTTTTTGCACCAGTTAACAAATAAAAACAAAACTAATAAGTTGTAAATATATAAAATAAAAGTGTAGATAGAGAGTAGATAGAGATAAATAATTTTTTATAATGTATAAGCAGTTTAAATAATCATTATTAACATCATTTAGCCCGAAGTGTTTTTATCTTCCTGACCTTATTCTAGCGTACAAATGATATTTTCTACTTTAATTCTAAATTTATTTTCTTCTATAAGACTCTCATTAATAAACGTATTTAACAAATTATTTAACCTCTTTACTTAAAATACTGGCACCATTTTTGATTGATTTTAGCATATAAGTATTTTATTTGCCGTTAAATATTGTAATAATAAGATTTTCACCACACATGGAGGAAACACACAGTTATAATGTCAAACAACACGATAAACTATATGCTTTGAAACTTTCAATAATAACTTTTATTTTGGTGACGGAATTAATTGAGAGGTAATTGCGAGAAAAAAACTATAAAAAGCAAAAACTTGTTGCCTTGATTTTATATGACTTCGAGTATTTTATAATTATTAATAATAAAAGTGTTATAATCATTGACTTGTATTTCCATGATTGATCGTAAAAATATTGTCCTAAATTTAATATACATTTTATCTTTTTTAATAATTTAATTGAAATCATTACATTTCGAGGTGATATTAAGTCTAATTGGTGTTTATTTAGAGACATACATTCATTCTAAGTATTTTTTTATAATGATTATTACATATGATAATTAGTAAATGCCGTGATCTAAAATAGTGGGTTGTTTCGCATCACTTCACTCTGTTATATGCAAACATGCTTGCGATTCATTAAACTGAAAGTTTTGTCAAAAATGAGTATATTTCTTATCATTATCTATTGTGTGGCGCGTAATAAACACATCTTTTTTAGCTTTTAAGTGAAACTTGTTTGAATAACCTTTTTTTTAAATTATAGTCATTTAGACTAAATACTGCCAGTTTTGATAAGTTTAAAAGTTCTATGGAAATATTAGAATAAGAAATGATATAATAATATGTCAAAAAAACCAGAATATAAATTTAATAATTATTGTTTTTTTTGCATTAAGACTAGAGTTACATTAGATTTACTGCGAATAAAAAGATATTTTACCATTAAGTTGCATAAAAAAATATATAAAACTTCCTTTACCGTCAAAAACTTTTATATTAAATTGTTTTAGTGGTCAAGTGTATGCTTCTTCTGTCATTGTTAAGAAAGCTCAAAGCTAATATAAAAAATTATTAAAACAGGTTTGATCCATAGATTTCCACGGAATACAGTGTAAAACACTAGACTATAGTTTTTTAAGTCAAAGTTTTGAAGACTAGACATTAAAATCAAACAAACTCTGACACATTACGTATCATTTGATATCTAGACCATCTCGAGCGTGAAATCTATGAAGTGATTATTATTAATTCCGAATAAAAATTGAATTAATGTGATTTATAATCTAGTTTTTTATACGGAAACTTATATCTGTTGTTATTAATTATTTTAATTAAATCCGTATTTTAAGAATCACGTAAAATTTAATTATTCATTTATTCAAACGAAATCATACATACACTCGTCCTATTAAAAAAAACTACTATAATATCAACTTTTGTCACTATAAAATACATATCTCTTTAAATGTTGATTAATAAGCATTGAGATTATTATTTGTTTTTGCACACACAGTAACGACAGATTGAAACGACATAAATAAACTTTAACTATAAAAATATTATTTTAAAAAATTGTTTTAAGAAGTACTGAATCACTTATTATGGACGAAAACATGCTAATAAAAAAAAGTAAGACAGTTTGACATTTTTCACAAATAATGATGGAATAAAGAGCTGAAATGTAAGATTTAAATTTAGATTTTTTTTTCTCGAAAAAAATCATATGACAAGAATTTTTTAGCATAATATTTACTTTATTTTTAGTTTTTTTTATTAAAATTTTTAAGTAATTAAACAAAATCATTCGTCGATATCTTAGAAAAACTTATTTAATGGGTTTCGAACATGTTTTGACTTAAACTTTCAAAATTCCTTTGGTTATCAAAATTAATGAGATTAAACGTGAAATCAAAGGCAAAGGTCAAAGTCAAGTTTTTTTAAAAGTTAGATTAAATTAATTACTAAAAATTAAGTGCAAAATATTCTTAATCAATTACATTAGAATCGTCATAATTTTATTTATAAAATTAAAATATTTATCAAATACTTTTTTAAGTACAACGTCTTTTACGGTTGATTAGTTTTCTCTACTATTTTAGAAAATCTTTAAAAGCCGTTCAAACTTAACTTTTGTTTTATTTATTATCTATCTTAATAACTTTAATAATAAAACCTTTCAATTTAAATCATAGTCCCAAACTAGAGTCCGATACGGGCCCCCGACAAAAGTTTTCGTGATTTGTCGGGCTCGGGCCTTAATCTTTAAAGTTTTGTCGGGCCGGGCTTTTGCTTTTAAAAAAGAGAAAGCCCGAAAATTTTAAAATTCAAAATTTCCCACAAATTATACCTTATTTCCATAAAATAATTTCTACTTTTGGCATAAATTTACATTAATCATATAACTTACTACAATAAACTAATCAGAATTTAAAATTATTGATTATTCATTCATATTTTATTGAATACCAAGCTTTTATAAGTGATAAATTTTTTAGTTTTGAAATCGGGCCGGGTCGGGCTTTGAGTTTTTTTAAAATTGTCGGGCTTTTGTCGGGCTCGGGCCTTAAATATTTTAAGATTTCGGACTCTATTCCAAACCTTTAAAGGGGTATTCC
>JAQIVF010001453.1:0-14026 GCA_034698365.1 Steganacarus magnus | reverse complement strand
TGTACATAAGTGGTGACCTCTCACACGCATAAACTTTAAAGTTGCATTGCGTTTTGCCGATTAACGATATGCAAACGCGTATCAGTTATGGCAATCACGCGCTCAAATCTTACACATTATGACGCAAATTAGACAAAAAATGTATTCACCAGTGATTATATTATGTTCACTATTAATACTGTTATTATATACGATTGTTGAAACGAGTGGTCAACAAAAGAAAGACTGTCCAGATAACGAGTTGATGAAGAAGTGTGTGGATGACGCGCGACGCGACTGGCAAATCACTCCCGATTTTAACGAAGTGGAAAAACCTGAGAGTTGGTGCTGCTGTTCGCGTCAATATTTCGAGTGTCAACTGTCCATCGGACAAGTATGCAACGATAGTACTGAACGTTTAATATTTGACTGGCAAATGGAAGGAATGAGAAGAATTATTGAGACCGACTGTCACCGATTTCCACAATCAAAATGTACTGCACTCGAGTGGCGGACAATACTGTCTCGACTCGAATGGTGGGCGATATTGCTTATAGCGATCGCTTGCTTAGCTGTTGTCGGCATTCTTCTATTCGGCATATGTAAGCTGCTTGTAAAGACTTAAATTAAAGCTTCATTTGGTTACGCCATCACTTGGTATAAACTGGTTCGGTTAACAGTGCGGTTTTAAAGTTTTAAAGTGACACTTCGGTATGATTTGATAATGAGAACGTTTTTATTCAAACACATTCTACATTTTTTTAGTAAAGTTAAACTTAAGTGCCATTAATCACTATCTCATTAAAAATTTCAATTATTTATAATCATTCATAATTAAATATAAAATAAACATGTTGTTTGTTTGGTTTTGTTCTTGTTTTTTAGATAATATTTTTAATTTTTATAATACATAATACATAAATCTGTTAGCATTTTCCGAATATACCATTCTATTCTGCAATTTTTCTTACATTAGCAAAAGATATAAAGAGTATTTAGTTATTAAAGCATTGAAATGTTTTTGCAAATAACTTCTAATTTAGCGAGAGTTGGTTAACCTAATAAATTCAAAATAAGAGCCTTTTAATCAATTTTTTTATTTCACCCCATTTTATATAAACATTAACAGCTTAGCTGTTAAATAATGCATGAAAAATTTAAAAAATTTAAGATTATTCAGCAACATTTTCTATGATTGCAACAAACAGTTCGAGTGCTTTTTTACGACAATGTCGTTACGAACGGATCATTAAGCATGTATAACAGTTTATTACATCAATACACAGACAAAAGCGAATGAAATGTAATGGAAAAGGTGGACATTAATTACTGCCGTATTAAAAAGTAATGCTAAGAAAAGTTTAAAGAATAAAAGCGAGAAGTAATATAAGTAGTATAAACGAGAAAACAGTACATAGAAAGTGCATAGTAATTAAAAATTTAGCGCATCCTATGTACTTCATTATAGCGCTCAACTGTTTTTCGTGTTTGTATATTTTTAGTTAAATAATTCATCGAAAAGGCACCACTCATTAATAGCTGCTGCAGTTATATATTGAGTTGTATTGTTGGCGCAAATGGCAATTCTCCCCGAAAATGAGTACCAGTACTGGTATTTTTCTATTTGCCTATCATTAATGCATTCTATTCTCTGCTTTTTCATTATTTACTAATTAAACGCGTTTCTTCTATTTCGGAAGCCGTTCAACTTAAGCTAATTACAAAAAATTACTATAATAACGATTGTTTTTGAACTTTTCTACTCGTATTTTTATGGACAACATTAGTGTTCGTCTCTTGTGTCAGTTCAGACCATAACAATAATATACCGTATTATAATAGACTGGATCAAAACCATAATCATTTCGTTCATGAAATCTAATGAAATGCGCTCTCAAATTTTATTGACTAACCTTTTAGTGATCTTAAAGGATCGCATTATTTTAATGACTTAAGAGGAGTGTAATAAAAAGAGTTCTTAATAATAAAGTGGAATAGCATTTGCAAAGTTTTTTTTCATACTCAAATTTCATTCATTCATTCATTGTTAAAACAAACTTAGACTCCGAAAAAAATGGTGAACACACCGCTGGGAATATTATAAAATTATTTACTGACAAAAAAGGCTTTGTAAATAATATTATTCTGCAAAATCTATAATTTAATTTATGATAGTGGCTCACAACATTTTTTTCTGATTTCATTTTTTTGCAATTAATGGATTTGATAAATTCTTATTTATTTCGTTTTGATCATTAAGTGTGAGTTAAAGGCAAAGATGGAATATGAAAAATTTCATTTCATTTCGAACCATTGTATTTAGAAGAACGAGTGAGTTATGCATCGCAGTCATACTAGTTTCGCGTAATATAATATTCTCATGTTTTTTTAATAAAATAACCTATTGCTCTATATATTCTGATGTATTCGCTATACCAATACACCGATACCAGTACGCTATGTGCAAAGAATATTTATTTTTTACTTTTTATTTGTAAATTCAATGTCAAACAACGCTATTGTGTGATCTAATGAATGATAACTATAAACGCTAACACCATTTATTATTAATGTCTTATTCGAGAGTATTTTTTTTAAACACACACACAATATTTTTTGGGTTAAAAAAAGGATAGAAGCAGCAGTAACTTTAGGAGAAACATAGTTAGAATGTAAGTTATATATATATCCCCGGTATTTGTATCAATTTATTATTGATATCTTTGTGACACAATGCGCGCTGCGCTAATAAATTTTAGTTCTTTTTTCGGCTATCAACTTATTTTTTGGTAACAGAGTGTATATTCTTATCGCTCGCAGAAAATTGATAGAAAGACAAAAAAATAGTTATTTTGTGGGACAGAAAAATATTTGTTATTATTAAGTTAAAACGTTAAAACCGTCTCTCACCTCAAGACTTGACACTCGCACGTCTCGTTTCTACTGTTAAACTCTCGTCTCCGCAGCCAAAGCCTGGCAAAATTAATGATAGCTACGATATATGTTACATATAAAACATAAAAGCTTACATTTAATTGTCATACAATAAAATTAAATTGATTGCGTTATTAACGCACACACATACAGTGTATGTGATACACACACACAAAAATAGTTATAATATACGGATCATTATAATTACCTCAATGCCTTCAATACGTTATTCTTCTCCGAGCCATATATATAAAAGCAGCAATCATTTGGTCGTAATTCATTATAATTACCGGAATCATTGTATTTATACAGTAGGATCACTGTTTCGCAGTTGACAACTTCCCATTCGATATTTCTCTGGAGCCAATCGTTTGCGGTGTCGATCATCACGCTTTGGTAAGAAAGCAAAAAACAAATCTATGTAGTAATGATTATTTTATTAACTTATTCCCGTATCATTAAAATAATAAAAAAATTTAGCGAAATTGATTTGTTCGTTAAAAATTATAACATAAATTACAAGTTTTATGAGTTGCCAACGCAACTGACAAATAAATGTAATGAAATTTGCGTTGTTTTTAATGCAACTTTTCATTTATATTAGAAAAATAGCATTAAAACTCGATTTCTCCGTATTAAACGCTTCTATAAACTATTCTAGTGAAATGAAAATTTCATTTGAAATTTTTTTCATTTGTCAAAAAAATCGTGATCACAGCTCATCCAAAACTAATACATCATACATAACATATATAAATTTTTAATGCATTCATTGATAAAATCGAAAATGTAATACTAGTTATCTAAATGCTAAGTGGGAATAAAAAATGAGAATATTTTCTTCTTTTTTTGTTGTATATGTGTACCTGAAAGTGTGATACTCAACTTCGCACTGCGGTATTGCAGTTCCAGATCGTTTCACCACAGAAGGCACAAAATCAACAAAAGTAAAATTAATGCCTGAATCGTTGGAAATATTCTTATCGAGAATCAGCGGTTCTTCGGGTTGAAAATTTTCGCGATGCAAGTATAACGCGAATGCCATTAGTTATTAAATTTTTTTCTGCTCGAACTAACTTAACTGATAAACAACAACAACAAAACTTTTCCGTAAACAGTCGCGCAAAACAAAAACAAAGGTAGAAAACGCTTGTTAACTATTAATTTTCTATTCGCGAAAAACTTGCGCCAAACTCTGCCATAGCTATACTATCATTGTGTTTGTATCAACTAATTTCACACACTTTCAGTAATAAAAACACACTGAGCCGCGCTGAACAGCAACGTAAACAGTGAAATACTGGTGCATTCTTGTATTATTATCTTTTATACTCTTATTTCAGGTGCTGCTGACTTTGGCTTCAAAAGCGCATACTACTACTGACTGGCAAAAAAGAGTTTGCGCTCTTAAAGAATCGCTCGTGTTATATATATACGGTCTGTATTCGATCGATAGGTATAAAACGTTAGTTATTCTGCACTAAACTATTGCCATACATTTACTATTGCTATTATTATTTAGTACATATTTTGATGCGCATCATAAGCAAAATATATAGTTAGAGTAATCTATAACTCGTAACTTGAAGTAGAACTTACGAGTTAAGCTAAAACTTTATATGAATAAAACTTTGCTTCAATTTTGCTGAACAGAGAACACACTTATTTACCATTGGCTCGCATGACATGATAGTGATGGAGAGGAATACATATTCTCTCGTAATAACTAAACTAGATTTTAAGCAATATAAAGGGAATTCATAAAAGTTTAACTATGCTAAGCATTTATATTGAACATAATAGCATAATATACGAGAAAACAGTGACTCATAATGAATATACGCATAGCCTTTAACTCACCTGACACTAACTTTTAATAAGTGTTTACCGAATATTGGTGCGAAAAAAAACCAGAATATCTAATATCAAATATCGAGAATAACAAGCAAAACAATAAACAAACATCAAAAGATTGATCGTAACTCCACAATGGCTGGAATGACGGAGAGATGGATAGAAAAGGGATTTGTAATGATTCGCTATTCAATGATTAAGTCAAATGAACGTAAAGGTGGTTATTATGCAATGTTCGCTCCAATTTATATAAATACTGTATGACATAAAACAGAAGACTGCGCCAGATATGGCTTTATTGTCCACATCTGTTAACTTATTGCTAACTAATGAGCTAACATTATGTCTTTTATCTATTGCTTGTTAGGAGTGTTGCTTATACTGTATTGGGGCTGACATTCATTTTGCTAACTTAACATCTTATTCCTAAGCGAACACAAAAGCTGTATTGCATTCAATGATGATAACTGGCAACTTATATATATATATATTATCAATAATAAAATACATGTGCTAAAAGTAATATTAGCAAAAGTAAGCCAAATTCTATCACTGAACTCTCTCTCGCAGCGCTATAATTACGTAAATGCCTTAAAGTACTGCTTATGTCTTTAATGCTCTTTGAGTTTAAATCAAGTAATGGTTTTTTTTCCGTATTTCCAGACCATAGACCAGTTATTTTTAACATATAATTCGAAATTCGTTGGGCGAACAAAAAGCGTTTTTTATTCTTATCATTATTTGCCCTTTCAAGAGAAAGTTACTTTTAGAAACTTAATAGCACTTTCAAGAGTGCTATGCAGCAAAAAAAAAGATTTTTTAATTTAATAGATAAACTTGTGTAGTATTATATTACCGTAAATTAATAACTTTCTAGTTTTAAATGGCATTTTAGCATTCCTGTCACAGTATTTTGCGCGAATTTTGTGTAATCTGGAGAACCAACACACATAATATTTATAGTTTTGGTTTTATGTGTGTCACTCGTTTCATAACGGTTTATAACAGCAGGGAGAAAGTTATTTTATTGATTTAACAATATTAGATTATTTATCTAAAACGTATTGTGTAAAAAAAAATTGAATATCTACTATATTTTTATTCTAGTAATAATTATTAGCAACAAAATTTGCTCGAATGAAATGAAAATGTTGTGATATTACATTTATCTCGACACGAGTCAACAAAAATGTTGAAATGACAGTTGTTGTGGCATTTTTGTCTGCGCTTTGAGTACTCGAATCAATTCCAGATTCTCTGTGACGTATTTCGCAAACTAAATGTTATGCCATAATATAACGAATAACAAATACAAAAAACTAGTTGATTTTTAAGTTACATGCATGTTAAGCTATTTAACAATTTGATATGATTTGGCCGCTAATGCAAAATTAATTGCAAAATAAATAAAAACAAAATTTTAAATACGAAAAACGCCAAAACTTTGATATTTATTACAAAAATGAATATAAAAGGTTTATTACATACGCTTTACGTGTATTATAAAAATGTTACCAAGTATTTATTATTTATTATATGGATTGGCCATAAAAAAACTCTAATATTTTTGCATCGTTTAGCATTTCCTTTTGTTTTCAAATTACATTTTAGTGTTTAGTAGAAAAAAAAAATTTTCTTTACAAAGAAAAAAAATTCTATGGGGAATACGTCAATATTATATTTAGCTCACGTTGTAACAACATGTGAGCATAAGTTTTAAGACACTACCCGTCCTATTGTCTTGAAATACAATACTTTTTTATGTTAATATTCTTAATGATTAGATTCGCAACACAATGCTTACGATCTTTAAATAGTGTTGGGGGTATTGTTGTCAAAAAGATATATAATATCACGATTTTCATTTTTCTATAAGTAGCTGTAAAAAAAGTTTCTTTGATTAAAACAGTTTTCGTTACCATTTTTTCTCCATTTATGTACAATGAAATATAGCCATTTACAAGACATGTTGAATTATGACTGAAATGTTAAGTTAGTGGTGATATTTACTTTAACTTGTTTTGGTACATATAGAATAGTGATGGGAAAAAGCTCAAGCTGAGCTTAAGCTAGCTTAAGCTGAGCTGAGCTAGAAGCTCATTTTTTTCATGTATCGGAGCTTAAAGCTCAAGCTCCAAGCTCATACAATTTCGAGCTTCAGCTTCAAGCTAAAGCTCAAAGCTCGAAGCATCGAGCTTATTGAGCTTAAATGTACTCATAATAATGAAAAATAGTAAATTTAAATACCTATATTTGGTTTTAATAGCAAAGTTACTTAATAAAATGTGAGAAAAAAATTTCCTTTTACAGAAAATTAAACGAAATTTTTACAAATAAACACTAAAAATTAAATTAACCATATAAAAATGATTACATCATAAGCTCCAAGCTAAAGCTCAAGCTCGATGCATTTTTAATAAGCTCAAGCTCAATCTAACTTAAATTGGAGAAGCTTAAGCTCAAGTTACATAATTTTTGAGCTTGAGCTTGACAAGCTGAAGCTGAAGCTCACCATTTTTGAGCTTATTCCCATCACTAATATAGAATCACATGGTGATGGCATATTTTTTTTTTACTTTTTCCAAATAAAATTTCTTTATTTTTTTGTAAGACAGTCTATGAGTCTATGAGCATTAGTCTAGTTTTATGAGCATTATGTATGTGTACAGTAGAGGAAAACAAAAAAAACTGTTAGTGACATATCAAATTCTTTTAGGGGTATTAAAATTAGAAAAAGTTCATTAATTAATTAAATTTTATCAAATAGGAGAACAATTTTTATAGGATATAGTGAAATATTATCGATTAAATTTTGGAGTTAGAAATTAATTTCAGCCAATGTTAAAATCCAAAAAAATTTTAAAATTTTTTTCTACAATTAGTTTAAATAATTTCCACTGATAATCAAACACTAGAAGTCGAAAGCCCACAGTAAACTTAAATCACTTATTCATAATAACTGTTGTCAAACTAAACCGAATTGAATGCAATAGTATTTTATACGTAATATTGACTCGTCATTTCTATTTAATGATTTCATTTTTCAAATTTTTCTTCTTTGCTGTCAAACTAATCTACTGCTTTGGTGTCGTTTCTTCTTTTAACAAACTTACGACGCGTTAGCTTTGTTCACTTAAATAAACAATTAGTTTTCTAATATATCTTCACTTATAGCGCGCTATATAGCGGTGGAAGTGTTACGACACGTGAGCCGCTGTTTCAATAGAGAGTGGTTTCGCTGTTTGATAAATGCGAATTCGCGCACAGCATCTGTAAATCAACATCACTTTTAAGAACACCTTTAGCTCTGCGTTTTTTTAGCTCATTTCGCCTTTAGCTAAACTGAACGCATTTTTCATGTTTATCGACAGCGAAGTTTTAAGATATAAATTTATTGTTTTTCGCTCCAGAAGTGTTCGAAAGCTTTTACTCACATATATTAGTCGCCAAAAAAACTTCTTATATTTATTAACACAATAATTCTTTAAAACTTCTAAAAGTTGTTTTTTTATTATTAAACAAGAACGACACATCCATAGAGAGCTCACTTTCATAAGTATTGTTAGGATAATGTAAAGCGCGTTTTAATAATTGTTACTACTATTAATTTTAACATGTGATGTCAGATCAGACTATAAAGTTATAACTTGCATGTTGTAAATTATTAAGATATAGCATGTAAGTGTTAGACATCTTGAGACATAAGAGGACTGCGAACATACGGACGGACGGACATTGTTAAATCCATAAGCTCGCCTTTTTACATATGAAGTGAGCTAAAAAAAAGTTTTAATATTCTAACTTACAATATTTCAGATGAATTTTTTGCTAAAAAGTTAGCAACAAAAAAATTAGATTACGATGAAATTATTAAAATGTTAAATTTAAATATAATTTTTATATTCTTTCGAAACCTTATCTATAAGTGTATAAAAAGCATTACACATTATTATTTCTATACTTTTAGTGCTTTAAAAATTTAGTGGTTTCGATCATTTTTCTCAAATTTCATTAAATTAAAAATTTAATTGAAACACGGCTTCAGTAATTATTTTATTTTATTTTTTGATGACAGGGAAACACCAAATGTGTTATATTATACAAATGTTTATACGTTTAGATATCTTTTCAATCCTTTGACGTCAATTCTATTTCTTTTAATTTTTACTTTACCATTTGATTCGTGGTCCTGTAAAAAAAATTAATCGATTTTAATTAAATTAAAATTTTTTACTTTCTAATTTCGATTAATTTAAAACTTTTTTATTTTCACATTTTAAAGAGACCCGCGCTCTTCGCGTTCATTTCAGAGATATTATTAAATTGAATGAAACCGTCACTGATATGAGTTTTTTATCTGACTTCGTTAGATATATGGATTTGAGATTGCCTGTCTGTCTGTCTGTAGACACCATGATAGGAGGCTTTTGAGTGAAAAAATGTCAAAATAGGAGGCTTTTTTTGTCGAAATAATGTCACTTTTGGAAAATAAATATAATTCCACTTTTCTAAAAAGGAAAAATGCCACTTTTGTGAAAAAATGGAATAATGCCACTATAAAAAGTTTTATGGTATTTTTAATTTGTGATATATATATAAGATAAAAAATTAAAATAGGGTAATAGAGGAGCGATCGAACGTAGTGAGCATTGTTATCAAAACATTATAATTAATAAAATAACATCCATATAACTACAAATTTTGATACGAAGTCAGAAATTATGACCGAATCGATCTTGTTTTTAATAGAATCAGTGTAAAAAGTGTTAAATAAAACGTATTACGCCACTGTGTATAACGTTATGCTTTTTATTTAACAATTTTGTTAGAAAACTGTAGAGCATGTATTAGGCAGTCTGTTTATATGAAATTAATTGATAAGTATTATAAAATTGTTAAAATGAGCGATCGATTAAAATGTATGGGTCGTGATTGATAGTCTCACTGTCATCAATTCAATTCAATAATATATCTGATTTATTTATTAATTTTTTCTCGTGTGGTTTATTTATTTCTATAAAATTTTCAATGAGTTATGACACTTCTACTGACGACAGTTGAAAAACTCATGTTGAAAATTTTATTTTTTACCTCATTCTATAACAAAATTTTGAATTTTATCAAAAAATTTACGGAAATAATACTTTGAAATTTTTACTATTTATAATTCCGTCAGTAGTAAACGCTTATTTGAACAGTGACGAAAAGCGACAAATAAAACAATCCAAATCCATTATCCAATCGACACGTTGATAATGTTGCCTCTGAGTTATGTTCTTGCTAAACTTGACCTAACCAATAGTAATGCAGAGCAAGTTTACTATACCCTCTGGATGATGTCAAGTTAAGCAGAGAGGAAATAAAAATCAGAGGGCAAATAAAAACTTCGAGAGAAAGATGGAAGATCGAGGATAAAAATGGAAAATGAAATAGCAGATTCATAATTTCCTCCGCAACATCCACCAGTTCATGAAGACCCGAAAGGGTTCTTTAAAGTCTGAAAGGTCACACGAAAAGGTAAACAAAAGCCCTTCGCCAACCCAAATAACTTAAAAAAATTTACTAAAATAAAAAAAGTACACATTAAAACTTTTCGTTAATAAAAAACTAAAAATATAAATAATAAGTTTGAATAAAACCAAAATCAAATTTTAAAAAACACACTTGGGATTTTTATGAGGTAGGTGGATCCATCTCCGGGTTGTATAACCTGCTTAATATCAATGGCTCTAAAAATTAATAATTACATTTAAAGCATATCAATTAATACTTTATTTGCATGATTGAAATTAAATTGATTTCTGAATTAAAATATTAAATTCAATATTAAAATAAAACTTAAATAACAAGATTACAAGCTCTTTCTAAATTATAATAATCATTATTACCTGAGTTGAGTGTTAAATAAATCTTAGAATAATTTTTTCTTTTCAATATTACAAAAAAGTCTAACTTTTTTAAATAGCTTATCAACAAATTTCAAGGATTGGTGTTTAAAGGTCACCGTTTTCTCTAGTTCCGAAGGCTGATGGCACCCTTAGACCAGTCATTGACTTCAGGGATGTCAACAAAGTCATGGTACCTGAGAAACTCACTTCATCGGATCCAGGATCTTATTGAACAACTCAAGGGATCAGAGGTCTTCGCCAAACTCGACTTGTCATAGAGTTTCTGGCAAATTCCTTTGCATCATGACTCTGTTGAGGTTACGGCCTTTATTCTTCCAAACGGCTATTACATGTCCGTAACTCTTCAGATGGGTTTCAAACATTTCGAGCGTCTCCACGCGAAATGAGACGCATTCTCACCTATTACTTTCAAAAAGGGGATCTCAAATCGCTGACATAATCGTTCACACCGAAAAGATTGACCACCACCTCAAACTTCTGAACAGAATTCTTCAACGTGTCACAGGAAGGAGTCAAAACGAGACGCAAAAAATGTAATTTTCTCATATCCGATGTCGGTTTCCTCGTTCACGTCGTTTTAAAATAACAAGTCAGGCCTTCATAAGACAAAATCAGAGCTGTCAGCTGTTTTCAAATTCCAACAGTAAGTGAATTAGTCTTTTATTGGACTCGCTATCTTTAAAAATTTCGTTGTCAACTTCAGCACAATCGCATCGTGTCTCACTCAGCTCAAGTAGTCATCATCCCCTGGGTAGAAATCCACAGAGAGCGTTTGACATTCTCAAGCAGTGGTTGACCCAAACACCAATACATGCCATTTTTTATCCTTCGCTTCAAATCAACTTCACAACATACGCAATCGGCACAGGGCTAGGCGCAGTCCTATCTTAAACAACCGGTCAACGTCTATTGGTAGTGCAGACTCAACATGAGCCCAGATACTCAACGCCCGAATGGGAATGCTTGGCAGTTCACAAAGCAATAGAGCATTTCCGGCAATACCTTGATGGCGTCAGGTTCTAAGTCATTTCCAATTGTTCCAGACTGCAGTCGCTATTCAAAGTCAAAACTTTAAACTCAATGCAGTTAAATCCCACTTAGTTTCTTTAACTTTAAGATTACTTTTCGACCCTGGAAGTAAAAAAAATCGCTGACGCACTGTCTCAAAACTCAATTTTTAAACCGCCGTTCTACAATTCAATCCACATGAATTCTTTGACCACCAGCTGCGAAAGCCAATTGTGGTCAAAGGTCTAACTTCTATCCGATACCGAGGTCAAGACAAGCTGGTCGTACCATCCTCTCAAGTTGAAGACATTCTTCTTCAGTACCATAACGATATGGGTCACCAGGGGTCGAGAAGATACTCTATGCAGTTTGGGGTTCGACTTGTTTCACGTGTCAACAATCCAATAGTGACATGTCAAAAGTTGCCACACGCGTCAAGTCGTCAAGCAGCCAAACCTGTCACTCGAAAGGCATTTTATCCAATCCCAACACCAGAAGTTCTACGTCAGATATGGGCTTCAGATTTACCTTCATGGGATCAGTAGCGAACAAAACGGCAACCAAGTTCATCATCACCGTGGTTCACCTGCACTAGAGACACATCTGGGCACGATCAGTGAAACAAATGACAGCTGAAGCTACTATCGGTGTTTTGAAAAGTATTTTCGATGAAGTTGGAGCGCAAAAATCGCTTTTACGGACAACGGAACGAACTTCGTTTCAAAAAGTTTCAAAAATTTCCTCTAATCCAACGTAAATGCGGTAAAACACCTTTTATCGCCTCCATATCGAATTCAAGCAAATGGTGTTCGCGAACTTAGAAAGAAATCAATCATCTGTTGACTTCAGTCCCACTCATGTATCATCCAATAGCCAGGTTGTCAGCTCTGCTCCAATCTGTTGTAAAAAATTTCATCAAAATTGCATCCGATCAGCAACAGAAGCTTCCTCTATCCCAAGGACGACGAGTCTGCAAACGCATAACATTTTTCAATCGCATTCGAAAGGCTGGAAAGCAGTGGTATATGCTTCCAAACCGCTTGCCACCTATGATGGAGTTCCTTCTGTCGCAAGAAAGAAGGTACCCGAACCTGCATCGATACGATGCGGTGCCTGAGATCAATCGCCAAACGGACGCTTCTGAGTACTGCGAAAGGCACTCAGAACAATGGAAAAAACTAAACTTGGAGATTCCCAAAATAAATCTGTCTCAGGATCCCAAGCAGATGAAAGACTTCGAACACAGGGAACGGGAGAAAGGACGCGCGTCTTTTCTAAAACAAGGCAAAGATGACAAACAGCAGCCTTCGTGCAGCGGATGGTGCAAAAATAACAAAAATTGATGGTAATTCTCCGGCGAAGATACTGTGCCCGGGGATGCAGGCCATAACTCCAGCCATCACTTTTTTCGTGTTTTTCTCTCACTCACACACAAAATTTGTTTTTAATTTTACGAAAATATTGTTAAAAAATCAATTGTTTTCTTTTCAAAAATAAATTTTCGTTTTAAATCACTTCTCGTTTTCATTGATTTCTGATCTCCGACTGTCACATAAAAGGTTTTATTTTCTACTTTAATCATTTTTCTGAATCCTAATTTTAATTTTTAAAATTTATTGTTAACTTTTTGACACATTCAAAAGACTTATGAGACCAACAAACGTTGTTATCGATATTATAACCGAAATAACCACACTCTGATGTCTCTATCAAACTTGAGTCAACTTTAAGTCAACCTTATTATCAGTTTTACTTTCTTCTGATCTTTTTATAATTACGATTTCTATTTGATGTACGCTTTTGGGAAATATCTGGCATAGTTGTGCAATACGCTTGATTTTGCATTATTTTTTTAATGGAATCGTAAATTTGGTGGAAACATGGATTTTTATTTGAAATATCGGAAAACTGTATAACAATGCAATGGAACTGAATAGCTTTAAATGAATATTCTGTTCCATGAAAAAGTTTCTCGCAGAATGGAGTATTGCTGTACTCTGATCTTTTAAAACCCGCCGAACATTTTTTTAAAAGTTTATTGTCGAAGTAAATATAGATAAACGAAAAACACGAAATTAATATATTGGTTAACTAACGTGTCGTCCGAACACTCCATTACGTGGAACTGTTTATAGTAGGAACAACTACTGACAATCCAATAACTCATCGCAATTAAACGATAATTTCTTGGGTTTTCGTAGAAATTGCATCAAAAATGGCAAAAATAGCATATTATTATAACATTTAATATTAACCATAGCAAAAAAAAAATAGCATTTATAAATATGTTTAAATCGACTGCTAATCAAATCATCAAATTGATGCTTATATTACGTGCTAAT
>JAQIVF010001452.1:0-14027 GCA_034698365.1 Steganacarus magnus | reverse complement strand
TTAATATTAGAATCTATAATCTTTGAGATGATATAAATTAATTTAAACCATAGAATAAATTTATTTCAGTACATTTTTATAAAGTATAATAAATTCTATTTGTGCGAAAATAATTTCATTATTCTAGTATTACAGTACATTAGTATTATTATTCTTATTACTATTAATAATCTTCCTTTTAGTAACAAACTTATTTCTAAAAATTTTCCCTTATTATTTTTTTATTAATGTTCTAATATTGATTTTAAACGACAAAAAAATTATTCAAACAAAGTTCTTTTCCAATTTATTAATGATCTCATAGTTATAGTTATTTAATTATCCGGTACATGAAATACACTTAAGTAAAAAAATTCATTCGAATGAATTCCTAGCACCATAATTACACAATCTTGGAGAGGTGTTCCTCACCTCCGATGAAATCTGAGAAAAAATGATCTCCACCCACGAAAAATACAGAATTTTGAAAATTTATAGAGCTGACCCCCTTCAATGGGGGTTAAATCTTGTGTGACTATACCCAGCACTAACGGAAGGCACCAGAAAGAATTTTAACAACTTTTTTTACAAAGTTTACAATAAATTAAATGCTTATTACTTTTTTTTAGTATTATTTATCACATTCAATATTATCATTGCAACACCTAATGCAGTGTTGTTCACTCTTTTCTCATATATTTTAATTTATTAATCTTAACGCTAAAAAGAAAAACAATTTCAATCAATTCAGAACTGAAATAAAACAGATCACAAGCAGAAGCAGCGAAAAAAAAACTATCAAATTTGTAAATTGGATTTTTGCGTTCTAAGGGGATATATAAGCAATGAACAAAAATTGAATATGTATTTCAATAGCAACTTTTTTTCATTTTATGAATAAGTGTATGAAGAATGGTATTTCAAAGAATATATTATTGTATAATACGATAATAACATATTGCGATCTCATTCACAATAGAAATTGTGTGCGAGTTATTGTATACATTTAAGTGCTTCTCTCTCTCTCTCTCTCTCTCGTCTCTCTCTGGCTCTCGCGTATTATCATTATTATATTCATAGTATCTGTGCATTTATATAACTTATATTTTGAGTGAGAGAGAGAAATCCAATTTTCCAAAAGTAATCTTCGACTAATAAGCAGTTGTGTGCCGTTACAGTGGCGTACAAATAAATATTAATTTTGCAGAAAAAGCGAGAGAAAAATTATCATAACTGGTAAATTTTTGTATATAAGAAGATGAATAGCATTTAAAAATAGCAGCAGCGGTAGCAGTAGTAATAGCGCATAGAAACGAGACAACGAAACATAATAAGAGTTATAATTAAAATTATTATTTATTTATTCATTTAATTGCGATTTCATAATGAATCAAGTGATACAGATTATCGTGTGCGTGTGTGTATGTATATTCAGTACATATATATATATATATATATGCATGAGTGTGTGTGTGTGTACGCGTATGTACGCCTCTTCGCATCTCATCCACGGAGAGAAAATTGCTGCTTACTATACAATTGAAGGCTAGCAAATTAAAACTTCATTCATGCATAAATCAAAATGAATTGTAATGTATTTGTGTGTGTGTGTGTTAGAGAGAGATAGATAGAATGGGAGAGAATGGGAGAAAATAACGAGATTGTTTTAGTTTTTTTTTCTTTTGCTAAATCATTATTACTCCGAGAGACGAAATATTTATTACAGTTTTTTTTCTTCACTATATAAGTAAATGTTGCAGAAACATAATTGCGAAAAAAGCAATAATAATAATAATAATAATAATTGAAAAACAACAAAAAAAATCTTTAAAGAATCAATTAGTTAAGTATAAACGAAATTATATAAGTGATGGTTTCGGAGGAAAAAAAAGTTCTAGAATTCTAATCATCGCAACACATACACAAACAGACACAGACACACAAGCATATACACTAGCAGTGTTTGGCCTACAAATCAGTTTGACATACACCGTGAGCTCTCGCCAAATGAAAAAAAAGCGGCTTATAAATAATTACTTTTCGATTGTGTGGGCTACGAAATTGAAAAATTATTAATTTGAGCATCTCTTATATATGAAAGTAATAATAATAATAATAATAATAATAATAGTACTGTTACAGTAGTAGAAGTTGCTATGCGTTTGCCTTTATTGTGTGCTCGCATTTTGTCGATAGATTGCTTTTTTTATAGAGACAGGTTACTATTTTATTTTTTTCTGCACGTCTTTGTGCTGCAGGGATATTGTAATTCATCTAATATTATCGAATTAAAGCTGATTTAGGCTTTGAATTGATTTTCGTTTTTTATGGTTATTTAAAAAAAATTAGTTCAGCATTTAGTTTAATTTTTTTATTAAAAGAAATTATATATTATTTCGTAGAGCGAGAATTGTGGTTGTGGAGCAAAAAAAAATATTTGTACTAAACGTAAAACGTCTACATCTTTTTCCTTTTAAAGAAAATTAAATTATATAATTGTGTTATACAGTATAATATAATATTTGTTCGGTTTAAAAATACCACTTCTTTGTCGCTAAAAACTTTTGCTTAAAGGATTTTAATGAATAGCAATAATAAAATTGTAATAATAATAATCACACTACAAATGGATCTTTCGCTTCCAAACACACACACACACACACACACACACACACAACACATACATAGTGTGTGTTATTTACTGAGTGGCACTAAATTGAAATGAAAATACAGTAATGCTGTTGTCGTTTGCCGTCTGTCGTCTTAGATATAATTAAGTTACTGTTTTGATATTTAGCATCGCGCGCACACACTGTGTGATCCGCTGCTGCAATAACAACAACAATAATAAAAGAATGAGTTTCTTTGTGCGCTGTGCCATCAAAATTAAATTTCTCTTTTCATACCATACCATACCATATCAAAATCTCTCTCTCTCTCTCTCTCTCTCTCTCTCTCTCTCTCTCTCTCTCTCTCTCTCTCTCTCTCCCGTGAGTAGCAGTAGATTAAAAAAAATATTTTAATCATTTCCAATTGTTTACTTAACTATTTTTCTTATTATCCGAAATCTTTTAATCATTTTCAAAATTAATTTTAGTAGAGATTTATATATAGTAAACTGAAGAGTGGTTTCTGTCGATACAGTAAAATGAAACTTTGATATTAAAAAACGAAAATATTATTAATAATATGAAAAATACTTTGTAGAGTTACAGTAGTAAGTGCACAGTATATCGTTATTACTGTATTATTATTATTATTCAAATTGAGTGTAATTTGGTTTCTATTTATAATGGCATTTCTCTCTTTTTCACTATCGCTTCTCTCAATTGAAGCGAAAATATGTTTTTTTCTTCTTCTGCGAAAATATTTTTCATTTTGAAATTAAAAAAAAAGTACTCAAGTATTAATTTAATTTAAAAATCTAATATTTAATATTTACATAATTCATTATAAATTAAATTTATCATAGATTTAAAAAAAAAGAGATATACATATACATATACGTACACATAAATATATGTATATTTCTTTTTGGTTCGCATGAATACTAAAAGCTAATCTTCTATGCGTTGGGAAAAAAATAAATAAAATTTAATATCCAATAGTAGAGTGAGTGTGTGTGCGTTTTGTCAAAAACAAATATTTAATATATTTATAAAACAAAATTTTATTATTATTATTATTAATAAAATTTTTCTACAGTGAAATGAGTGCAATGATGAGCGGAATTTTGTCGGAGAAAATTAAAAAATTTATATAGAGATGTATATATATATATTATCGCTTTATATACGCTTTAATTTCGCGAATTCAAATAAAAGAATAATAAAACATTGTTATTAACTATTTAGTGTTTCCACTGTTATTAAAATCTAATTTTCCGCAGTTTTGTTGTTTATTCAGAACTTGAAAGTAAAATATTAAAACATCGCACACATACATACATACATACAGTTTTATACTGTACATACAAACAGTACATTTATAATAGGGAAGTGCAGTGTAAATTGTGATATAAATAGTTGGCTTTAACAGAGAGAGAGAGAAAAGTTTGCATATAATCACACACTCACATCAAACTGTAATTTCTATGCTGGCAAATACTTTATTCAAATAACTATTCAATTCAATTTTATTGCATAATATAATAATAATAGTAATAAATTGAATAAAATTAAATAGTTAACAGCGTACACACACACACACACACACACACACACACACAACACACATACACACAAACTTTTTAACATTTGTTGTGCCATTATTCAAAATAACTGAAAGCTAAGTTATTTTTTTTAATACAATTGAGAGCGAGAATAACATATATATAAATAAATTCTATCAAAACACTTTATTTGCACAGCTTTGTGTGCTTTTGATTTTGTTTCGCTACAACAGCAGTGAGCAGTGTATAACTGCGATGCAACATTATTTTCCGGGAATCAAAAGAAAAATTTCTCTCAACTTTTTTTTAATTTGAGTAAAAGCTGAAAAACTCTTCAAAATAAGAATTACATCGAAAGAAAAGAAAAGTGACTTTTGTTATATGATTTTCTTAAAATAAAATTTCTCTTACAAAAGCATTAACGCGATTAAAAACTAATTAATAGTTAAGAAGAAGAAGTCAAGAATCACTATAATAATAAATAAATTGGTTTTTCTCTGCGTATTTAATTTTCTGCAAATACTTACACTTATATACAGTATAACTCTCTTAACTCTCGCTCACACACACACTCACACACACACACACACACTCTGCAAACAATTCAATCGAAGCTAAAAGAATTCGGTTCTTGATTCACAATGCAGACCACACACACCTAAAGCATTCGCTCACGCAATATATTTTTTACTATTAGTGGAAAAGAAAAAAGAAAAAGAAAAGAATAGAGAAACTTTTAGCAAAGAAAATAGCGAAGTGAATGTGTGAGTGTGAGAGCACTTTAATAACTTAAGAGACAGAAATGAAACTTGTTTTGCCGGTTACGCCACTGAATCCATAGTAGACATCGAAAATGTAATCATTTCGCTTTAGAGAGAGTGCTATGACATAATGAGAATGAAGAAAATTGGATCGTCATCTCTCTGTCTCTCTACTCTATCTCTCCTCTCTTCTCTTCTCGTTACAGCATTAATGCTATAAACACTAAGCAACAGCAGTTCACCATAAATGACAATTTATTGTTGCATCCTTTGCCCAAATTAATTGTTATTCAAATATGCAATTTCATTTCATTTTCAGAGACGAGCGATGTTATTAAACGAGATTATTAAAAGAGCACAACAGAATCTGTATTACATATTAAAAGCATGGAAGAGAAAGAGAGAGGAGAGAGAGAGAGAGAGAGAGAGAGAACATTTGTGTAATTGGATAAGACTTCAACTTTAGTTCAGTTTTTTTCTTAGCTTACGCTAACGCTAACTACAGAAATCATTTTGCTGCGTAAAATAGCTTGTGTGTATGTGTGTGTGTGCCGTATGCTTGTTAATGAAGTAACTCTTAGTTGGTGTACTGGTAAAAGAGGGAAAGACACAGATTATAAGGGCCATATTCTTAATTGTTTATTTGCACAATGTCTCATTAACAGTGCTTCTGCAGCAGCGGAGCGTTAGTTACTCGTGTGTAAGATTTGCTGCGATGCTTCTCTAATGAGACACACATCCTCTCTTCGTGCGTTTGATCCTTCGCTATACAACATAATTAGCCATTCAATTATTATTATTTTTTTTTGCTCTTTCCTTCAACTATTCTAAGCACACATAGTTTAGAAGAGATAGAGAGAGAGAGAGAGAGAGAGAGAGAGAGAGAGAGAAAGGGAGAGAGGATTTTTGCCAAACGATTTGCAATTATAAATAATAATATACATCGAAATTTTTGCTGTATTTTTATTAATCATTAACTTTTCTAAAGTGCTTTTCATTTCGATATATTTGACGCTAATTGTGCGCTTATTTTTAGCGAACAATACTGTCTGTATACGAGAGCGATGTATACGGGCATCGCTTTTTGTATAAATAATTACTAATTAGGAATTATTATTTTTTTGCTATTTCCATAAAAAAAACTTTGAATACTCTCGTTCGTCAGCGTCAGGAGTTGGCATAGCATTATCGCTTATTATACTCATTGTTAACATTATTTATTTTAAAATAATTAAGCTTTTTTTCGCCTAATTATAAATTAAGTAAAATTCGCTATTATTATTATTATTATTATTTTATTAATAATTACCGTCATATGCGGCACGCATTTCGCTTTTGTTGGTGTTCACTATGAAATTCGTTGCCCACATATAACTTCTAATTATTGTTTAATTGGGCGCAATATAGATATTATTTTCATCTGTAGTCGAATAGAGATTTATGTTCCATTTCTTTTTTATTATGGTATGGAAAATTTTTTGATATTACAGTATTATGTTTTTTAAATAATTTTTGAACAATTTGTTGCGTATTTATTCGCTAAATAAATACTTTAAAAAAACTTCTGTACTTTAGTCGTTTTCCAAATATTCTCAATTGCTGTCAATTGCAGAAAAGTTGTTCTCAATTCATCTTCAATTCTAAATTAACACCGTTTTTGAGTCTCTTTAGTATAACTTTTCTAATACTTTAATAAAGTCTGCGTCAAATTACTGCGAAAAACAAACAATTGCTTTCAATTAATATTCATTATAAATAAATAATAAAAATTTTGCCTCAAATTACAAAAACTTAATACACTTTTTTTAATTAGAATCTGGTTGTCAGTCAACGGTAACAACAATATGGTTATGAAAATTATATAACAGCGTAGAAAGAAAAAAAATTGTGATTAAAAATTACTTAAACTGTAAAACGCTAGAATTAATATTAATATTATTATTATTATTCCTCTCTTTCGATGCTTTGGAGAAAAAATTAATCATTTCGTTCCTCAAAAAAAAAACTATAAATATGTTGTTGAAGCGAAGTCATGCCATTCAATGCCTCGAATCTCATTTAATTTTTCATGTTTCCTTTAGGAGCATTTTTCATTAAAATATGTTTTTCTTGGAAATAAATATATATATATCCAACATCTTATATACTGTACCATCAGATATATATACAGTATACAGTATATACGCAGTATATAAACGCGAAATTGCTTTTAATATTGATTAGTTTATATATTAAACTCTACATATTATTATTGATATTAATATTTAATATTAATAGAAAAAACTTTTAGCAAAATTGAAAAAAAAAATGATTTTTTCATTAAAATCATTGAGTTTTGTGGTTAGCAGTTAAGCAATGAACGCTACTTTTCTACTTAAACTAATTTATGAAAATTTATTTCACTTCATTTTCTTTTTTCTCTCTCTCTCTCTCTCACACACACACACTATTTTTTTGTTGTTTATTAACATTTACCAAGTCATCAATTATTATTCATTTCGGAGTTAAAATTTGACTGACTTCTCGTTTGGAAAAACTTTTTTTTCCTCATCACTATCAAAACCGCTTTTCAAAAACTCTTAAACCTTAAAACAGTCAATTAGTCAATCATAGAAAATAGTTTTATATATATATTTGAAGTAAACAAAATTAAACTTTTCTTTATCAATAATTTGTATCTCCATATTTTTCTTCGAACTTAGTTTTGACTTCTAAATATAAAGCTTAAAAATTTTTTAGTTTCTTTTTTTTGCGCTGCAATGCAAATGTCAAATTAAAGGAAAACATCACTGTTAATAAAATTAAAGGAAAGATTAATGAAATTTTTCTGTAAATGAGCACAACAACAACAACAACAACAAATTCGTTTGAATTTGTCAATAGATTTACAAAGAATGAGAAAAAAACGAATACTAGCTTTGCTTAAATAGGAAAAAAAATCCTCGTTTCAAAAAATTTTCGCAAAATATGTACCGTAAGTTGATTTAGAATCAAATCGATTTACACACGAGTTTCAACAAAAATCTGTGGCAAATTTGCGTTAATAACTTAAGGAACACACAAATACTGTATTATTTATGCGGTGTTTATAATCGAAATTTAAAAATAGCTGTAAGTTTGTTATTTAAGCGGATTTTTGCGGTGCGAAAGTGTTGTGCAACTATTTTATCGATTTAGTATAATTTACCATAAAATTATACATATACTGACGAATGGATTATTATTATTAAATAAAAGTTTTTATGCTGATTAATATTCAAAAGATTATAGTCGTCGAGAGGTTTAGAAATCTTTTTTCAAGGCAACTCGAGATTTGGTGTCTCCGTGTGTAGAATTCGCGATAAAAATAACGCACAACACAACACAACATAACTGTGTGAGTGTAACGATAAAAGTGTTGCCTGCGCTGCATCGATAGCCAACAAAGATCATCTTTCTTCTCTCAAATGTCTCCTAACAAGTTCTTATTCAATTGGATAGAAATGATAGTCTTAAGTGATTTCGTTTATACTGCCAGAGTCATTCATTTCATTTTTAGGGCTAAATTGGGCAAAATATTCGCAGATCTTATTTCTTCGCTGATAATGATCAGCAAATTATACTATACTGGTACAAGTGAAGCCCTTTGCAACTACAAACGTAGTATGAAAAAGATAGATAAGGATGAGCAGGATTCGTGGAACTGATCCCACAGACCCATTCCCTTGCCCTCCAAGTGAGCCGAGGAGATATCGCGGCCATTCACGCATCCCAACAACCCATAACCACAAATATTAATAGTTTTTTGGGTATACTGTATACTGTACTACATTTTTTACAGTTATACTTATTCCTATCTCGTAGTTTTACATTTCACAAACAAACTATCATATCGCGCAAAAAATCAAATAAAAGGGGAATTATTGACGCTTCAGCATTCAACGGATATGTTCGGGTATTTGTGTGTGGGGTTAGAATCGGTAATATTTGCATTACGGTTATCTAGTTTTTATAGATTTCAGTTTGTGTGTGTGTTAATGCAGATGTTTTTCTTGAACTTTGATGAGAAAAGTACGTTAGTGTTCTCTCTCTCACTCTCGCAGTCTCTCTATACACGAGTAAATAGATGGAAGGGCATCACGAACTAAGTTTTTGAAATGACGTGAAAAGGCAAGTCTCTCTGCCTGTCGTCTCTCCTATTATTGTAGCGATAGGTGAAAATAACAAAAGTGGCAAACTATGACAGCACTGCTATTAAAAGGCAACACAGCAAACATACACAAACACACACACATACACACAAACTGCTTACGTGTCTGTGCACTGTTACCCCCACTACCAAATTGGCTTCTTTTCAAATCTTCACACAGATCGTAATCATATCAATAGAGGTTTGTTAGCCCTCACTCTCGCACAAACATAGACACACATAATACACACATACATTGATAAAAAGCACTTTTCTCATCGTTGCACTTATTATTGGGCTGAGCCTTAACTCTCACACTCACACACAACCTCAACATACGATTTTGTTGCGTTAATCCACGCAATGCGTTCATATTTTTTCCCTTTCCTTTTTTTGGCGTTTTTCTTCTCTCCAAACGATAGTTTGAAAGACGTTTATTTAGCTTTCATTAGAAAAAGATTTTGCCAGTAATGCATTGAGCGTCTCGTTAATATAATTATACCTAAACTCGTAAGTAAAGATAAACACTGCAAACGGGGCTCACATTGGGAGGGAAAGTAAAAGCGAGAGACTATATCTCAATCAAAATGTGAATTCGTCTCATTTAGCTTAATGGCAATCGCTTTTCACCAAAACAATACTGCAATATAGCTTTCCATTTAACAATAGTGTGCATACAAAACTCTCTCTCTCTCTCTCTCGTCGAATATCGAGATTTAGATCTGGATTCCCTCTGTTGGCTCTCTCATTCTCTGTGTGTGTGCTTGTGATGGCTTTATGCATGGACGGTCCAATTTCCTTAATAACATCACATTTGCGATACACCCTTATAAATTTCAATTTCTTTAATGGCATAAAACTTTGATTTAAGTAATGAATCGTTTCGTCAGTCAGTGTTTACTACGCTCTGCGGAGAATTTTGTTCTTTTTTTTGTTATCTCCTGTATCGCTCACGAGAATTACTCTAACAATACTGTAATAACAAAAAAAAAGTAAAGAATAAAGAACAGATAAAACGAAGACTGTGTTTATTGTTGAGTATGATTGCACTTTTCTTTTTGTATGTGTATGTGTGTGTGTATGTATGTGCGCCACACGTTTAAATAACTTTGCCTTTTATAGACGAAAAAAAACTTCATTTAATTTATGCATTCTTTTTTTTGGTTTTTGTTCACTCACTACAGTATACGGTATACTGTATATATAAAACACGCGCTCATTATTGCTTGTTTTGATACATCTTGATAAAATTAATTAAATGGCTAAATAATTTTATGCGTTCAAACGAAAATTCTTTTTAATTACTACGCTTCAGAATTCTATATATACATACCATCTATACTTACATGGTATAGATAATTATTTTCCGTTTTACCCGGTATTAATTAGAAGACGAGTGAGAGAGAGAATTTTTTTCCAGATAAATATGCAATTAAATTTGTGTTGCTAAAAATATAGACACACTTTTAATGTGAATAATAATAAAAATAATAAATGATAAATAATATATTTTTATTAATTAATGAGAATGAAAATTGTTTGAGCAGAAAATATCTTCTTTTTTTGTGCCAATTTATTTTACATGTATTAGATTTTATTTTCTGTTTGGTGTGTAAAAAAAATATGCGACAAAGTGAAGAATTTTTTAAAAATATACATTAAGTATAATTCATTAGCAACAAAAAATTAGAACTGGACGTGTATCTTATTTAAAATCCAAAAATTAGTGTTTTCTGCAATTATTTTTATCGAGTTTACTGTAAAATAATGTTTATTCCTTCTTTTGAGTGCAAAAATTTCGCAAAAAAAGTGTCTCTCAAACAATATTTTTTTCCAGTCTTTCCATTTTTAGATCTCTCCACTCAAATGACACATTGATTAGGCTTAACTTCAACAGCAGTGGACTTTTAATACGCTTCAATGGACCACTATTACCATCTAAAGTTACGTTCGTCGAGTGAGAGAGAGAACGCGCAGGGAGTAAAGTGAAAAAAAGAGAAGTGACTTTCATATTATCGTTATATTATACTTTTTTTGCTATTGTTGCTCAGGCGATACTGCTATTATTACATATACAACCGATTTTTTCATTTCTCTCTTTCTTTCAACACACACTACTATCTAGTCTTATTTCTTCAATATTTTCTCAATAAGGACACACTCTCTCTCACTCTCTCTTTACTTTTTCCATTCTCTATTATTCACTTTTATATAGTAGTAGTGCTCACACACCAAATAACTATGTTTGAAGCGCTAACACGCTCACCGAAAAGTGGTTGGGATATAATATCAAAATAAAAAAGACTGGCATCCGATAGGCACCGGTTAACTATATAATATTAGTGCATTAACCAAAGCTGTGATGTAGTGCTCACACACACGTGTCTTATAAATTATAATTCTCTCTCTTTCGCTCGAAATGGTGAGAAACAGAAATAAAATTCCATGTGTTAATTATATAACATTTTAATGCTAATAATTTTAGGAAAATAGAATAATTTTATTTATATTCGGTTTTTGTGATACGACTGTTAAAAACATATTTAAAAACATATAGACATATTTTCGAGAAAAAACCAATGAGAGAGAGAGAGAGAGAGAGAAAGAGAGAGAGAGAGAGAGAGAGAGAGAGAGAGAGAATATCGATAATATTTAATTAAAGAAAAATTGGAAATCATTTGAACAGAAAATTTTTTATGCCAATTAATTTTATTAGCTTTTAGTTATACTTTGGAATTTGTACGAAATGAAGGATTTTTTAAATATTTAACTCAATTGCAAAAAAAAAAGAAATTGTACATATACTTAATGCTCTTATTTTAAATCAACAACAAAAAAGTTTTCTGCAATTATTCTTATTATTGAGTTTATGGCGAAATTATTTTTATGTTTTACTCTTCTTATTTTCGTTTTAAGTTTCTCGACAATATATTTTTTAGAGAGAGAGAAATAGAGTTGAGATTATTTGCCAGATACTGAACGTGCAGTGTAAGTGCAGAGTTTAATTAGCAAATGTGTTAAGTAAACAGTTAGAAACTAAGCTCAGAAGATATAAATATAGCTAATTAGTGCAGAATCGAGAGCGAGAGTAGTGAGAGAGAGAAAGACAGATGGAATACACAGTTAGCGAGTCAATTAATGCCTGACATTATAAGCACACGGCTTGTTATGATTCATCGATTTTTTTTTCATACAGTAAAATGATTGAACGCGCGACTGTAATCCGTTAGTTCATAGACTCAACTCTTTTAATTTAAAGACCAATTTACTCGAATGTTTAGGAATGTCTTTTTTTCGAGAGTCTCGAGATAGAAATGTAGATTAACGGAAATTTTTAAAACCGTTCTTATGTTCCACTAGTGAATTCCTAATATTTTGACACATTTTCTCATAAAACCCATCTCAAAATGATTTAGAACTTTAATAAACTGAGTGATTCACTCGTATGTATGATTATTTCATTCCCATTTCATTTTAAGAGCTAAATTGGGCAAAATATTCTCCAGATCTTATTTCTTGCGCAGATACTGATCAGCAAATTTTCTTTCCACTGTCTCATCATAACTTATATTGTTTTAGGCGGCACACAACGAGAGACAGAGAAAGAGAGAGAGAGAGAGAGAGAGAGAACAGTAAACGTCAGAAAAAAATGGGCAATATATTTCGGAATGGTATGAGAAAAAATAGAGAATAGAAGGAGAATAGAGAGAGAGAGAGAGAGAGAGAGAGAGAGAACATGAAAGCGTGTGCCAAATATATAAGGATTATGTGCGTGAGAAACAAACTTAAGAAATGACAGCAAATGGGCATATATATTATCATAGAGACACACACACACATATATATATATCGATTTACTGTATATAACTCATATTGCATTTGAAGAAAAATAGATTATTTCTCGTACGCCTCAATCAGAAGGTGCTGTGCGTTGCGTTGTGCTGCAGTGAACAATGGCACATCAAAAGACACTGGGTTTAATTTCCTCTTCAATGAACTCTATAGAGATCCTCTGTCGAGATCGTGTATGAGATCTAGTATTAAATCTATGAAACTTCGCTGCGATCACACACTCCACGCGCACACTTCGGCCATAGGTTTGTTTAAAAAGGCTGAGAAATATTTCATGAAGTTTGTCACACACGGAGCACACGCTCAAATCAGTCCTCGAATGTGAGCCCTAATGAGAAAGTCGTAAAAGTTGTGTTTTGATTCTAAATTAAACTCTTTTATTGAAGCTGTCTTAAAAAAACTAATATCAATCTTTAACTGAAATAAATTTGTAATAACTTTTTATTGAGCTTTGAAAATTTAAATATTGCTATATTTATCGCCATTAATTGCATAAATAATTCATGAAAATGCGTTATAGTATCGTAAATCACATGCACTCTGCCATGTAGTAAGTCTCGCTCCATACCAGGCGCGAGCACTGGGCGCGGGAGCACACATGTCCACCACTAACTCAATGGGAAATGAAACATTTGATTATACTGTAACGCAGCGCAAACAATGCTGCATAACATACATGTCATGTTGTTATGTTACCATTTCCAGATCAAAGATTATTGCATTCGTCTTACTTTTATTTTTTTTTCTCTGTGTGCTGCACACAGAATATAATATTTCTTATATAACTTAAATAAATATATTCTTCTGTTTCGCATAGTTAACAATACTTCTTCTTTTTCTGGCATTTTTACTATTATGTCTCTAACAGGTGTAGCAATGAAAACGAATCGCATTATACGGCAGATTTCTTTCCTCTGTAAAAGAATTTTTTGTGTAATTTGGTGTAAATTTAGATTTTCATCTTTTATCGCAGAATTTAATTATCAATTTAGAGATGCTGTCAATTATTAATACTGTATACCGTAGAAGGGGTTTCAGCCATATTCGATATATAATGAGGTGGAGATTACTTTTACAGTGATTCTCGAGTCATTAC
>JAQIVF010001451.1:0-14027 GCA_034698365.1 Steganacarus magnus | reverse complement strand
CTTAACAATTCCACAATGTTCAAAGTTTCTTAACTCGATTATAAAAAGAATACTGTCGAGACAACTTAATAAGAAGAGTGTACTGGCAAACGATTATTGTTGCGGCAGTATTGCTGATAATATTAATTCTAATTTTATGCTATACTCTTGAAAGAGGTAGTAATAGAGTGAGCTTTTGTGCTGTTGAAGATCTATATAAATTAACGAGTTCGCTATGAGCGTTCCGAAAAGAAAAAATCGATCACAGTGGCCTAGAAACTATAGATTTCGCACTAGTCGTAGAAAAAATATGAAAAATCCAGTTAAAATGCTGAAGAAAATAGGTGTAAAACGTAAATTACGTCGAAATAAAAAAATTCAAAAAATTCGAAAACGATAATGACCTACTTTTTCGGCTATAACTTTTTTACACATGAATATTTTTGCATAATTTTTGGATATTTTATTCTATACATCATTATGAATAAGAAAATAATATTATAAAGTATGGATAAGTAATTTTGGCTTTGAATTTACAAATACGAGTTAAGTTCAAACTTTGATATCTTTTCAACCAATTGATGTAATGCAGATTTGGAATTATTTCTGCTAATATTTCACATGGTATAATTATTTTCGACCCCCGGGGGTAGATTCCTGAATAGAATTTATTTTTTGATATTTTTATATAAAAATTTGTTTTAATTATATTTTTAATTTAATTATTAATTAATTTATGTTGAATATAATAATTAAAAATGTATTTTATTATAAAATAAAATTAAAATTAAGAAAAAAAATTTGTATTTGAATTACGCGCGTATTGTATAAAAAATAATTTACTGCGTTAGACTGTAATAAACAGCGTTACACTGTAATGCGTCATATCCGATATAATTTATTCACCCTTTTCTGCCTGCGGCGAAATAGCGTTATACTGTAGTGCGTTATACTGCGTCATACTGTAGTGCGTAAGCGGAACATCCGGCTGGTCAAAACGTATCACGTCTACTCTGATATAATTTATGCACCCTTACTGCCTGATGCATAATAGCGTTACACCGTAGAGCGTTATACTGTAGTACGACTGTAATAGCGTTACACTGTTGTACGTCAGCGGAACATCCGGGTCTACAAACCGTGTCTCGTCTACTCCGATATATACGCATAGGAATATAGGGCTAATTATGTCCTTACTATAAGACCATACCCACTATAGGCATTCTTCAGCCTCAATGGATAGTCGCCACCCTATAGGCATTTCTCTGCCCTGCCGTTGGACTGTCATCAGCCAATAGGCATTAAGCTCCTCACCTGCTCTTCTCTGAGTGGCTGCCCTGGATAAGCCATTCTACTACTTATTTGAATGCTAAACATATGAATTATGTTAGACTGAAGAAGACTCAGATTAAAGTGACGGATAGGTTTGAACAAAATAAACTAACAATTATGAGCAAAGAAACTGTTGATGGAATAATTTGCGCGGTATGTGAGATAGGTTTATATGAAATCTATTGTTGTGTTAAACGAAAGTAAAAGTGAAATTTTTTTTATTACTTTTAATTTCATTTAACGTTTTTTATGTTATAAAGTTCACTTTGAGAAATATGAATGACATTTAAAATTTATTGTTAGGGCGATTCTGGTGGACCGCGCTTCCAGTATATCAATGGCAGAGCTATGCTCATCGGTACTGTAATAAGCTTTATACCAGCCATTATTGGCAATAGTGTTCCTTGTGCTGCTATTAATGCGACAATTTTTGTGTCAGTTTTTCATCATATCAAATGGATTACTCACACAATTTTACACAAATAATAACAACTTTAATTTTTTTATTAATCTGCAAACAATAGTAAATTATTATTTCAGTAAAAATATATTAAAAAGTGGCCTGTAATATATCGAAAAACTGTTCGACAATTGTCTTTATATTAACAATATGTTTTAAAATTATTGAGTGTATTAAAGATGCTGTTAAAAACCTATATTCAGGGTAATTGTAAAAAACTCCAAAAACATGTTTTCACACGAGATTAATAAAATTAAGATGTTTTTTAGTTTTATTAAATCGCATATTAAATTTAGCAATAAATTAAATACGAGACATTTCAATATATACAGTAAATTTATTTAAAACTATTCAATGGTACAATAATATTTTTTAGAGTATTTATTTGTTATTTATTATAAAAAATGATCTTTATTATATTATTATTGTTTTTATTTTATACTTCCTATGAGTTAAAACTTTAATAACAGACTAAAGTCATTATGTCCTTACTATAAGACCATACCCACTATAGGCATTCTTCAGCCTCAATGGATAGTCGCCACCCTATAGGCATTTCTCTGCCCTGCAGTTGGACTGTCATCAGCCAATAGGCATTAAGCTCCTCCCCTGCTCTTCTCTGAGTGGCTGCCCTGGATAAGCCATTCTACTACTCAAATATCCCCAACCAGTAAGAGTTGCCATAAAATCAGTTTCTATTCTAATCTTCGGGTTGGGCAGACAAATACTGTTTGCTTCGTCTCGTAATTGAAGCGGTGATTTCAATTTAATTAAACCAATGTCATACCAAACATCTTGGATTAAATCAGAATAGTTTGTATGCACAAAGCATTTGTCTGCTTCAATAAAATTCTGCTTTAGGTTAAGTGGAAATTCAGTAAATCCAGCATAAACTTTAATGTTTGTAAAACTATAATTATTGATAAATCAATGATTAGATAAGTTTTTCTTGTAATAAAATAATTTTAACACAGCTTTAATGAAACATATAACCTTTAAACTCCTAATTTTATGTTTTATTTCTATTATCTAAACTACATTTATAATTATAAGTGATAGGAAAAAGTTCAGCTTAAGCTTAAGATGAGGAAAAAGCTCAAAATTTTAGATTCTCGGAGATTTAAGCTTAAGCTCGAAGCTCGGTATTTATTTAGCCCAGATCACTTAAGTTCAAGATTAATGAGCTTAATGAGCTTAAATGTACTCATAATAATGCAAGGTAATAACTCTGAATACATGTATTTATTATTATACATATAGATTATACATATAGATTATTTAATAATATATACGTAAAAAAATTACTTTTAGAGAATTAAAATAATTTAAAATAAATCTTTTACAAATAAACACTGAAATTTAAATGTATATAAAAATCATTGCTCCAATATCACGCTGAAGCTCAAGCTCTATCTTTTTTAAATTTTCAGAAACTCAAGCTGAAGTTATATAAAATTCCTTATTACTATGTATTACATAAATTATGTTATAAACTATCATCCAATCTAATCTAATTGTTTTAATATAAAATAATTTAGTTTTAAAATTACATGTTTATCAGAGCTTATTATTTATCACAATATTATACTTAAAATTAATATAAATAAAAATATCAGACCCTTTAAGACAATGCGCGGCAGTTATTATCCATTTACTGTTAATTATACTTCCAGTACATCTACCATCACTGTTCTGAAATTTTATCATTCACAAGTTCTTGGGAATTACCTGATGGGGACTCGGACTTTAACTTATAGGACTTGGACTTAAGTAAACAAAACCTGTACCTGAACTTTCTCAAGTCTCTATGACCTGGACTCGGACTTTAACCTGATTGGACCTCGAGTCCTAAGGTCCTAAAGATCCTTAGGTTAACTTTTACTCATCTATACCTGTTCCATACGTCTTTCATAGTAAAGAAAACAGTGAACGGAAATTTACCAGTTTGTGCATAACCGCCACTTTTGATACTTTTGGTTGCTTTCAATTCTTGGCTTATTGTTTGATGCCATTTAAAGCACGAATTGAATGGTGTGTTCAACGACTTCAATCCACACGATTTGAGTGTAACATTGCTGTAGTGACCGATTTCTTACTCAATTGAATCGCACTGTTGTGACAGATATGTTGAAACTGTAAAATAAATTTATCTTTAAGTGTGAAATAGGCTTTTCGTACGATATGGTCGATACTTTAAATTACCAAAAACATTAAACAAAAATGTTTTAAAACATTATAAACTTATTAATATCTCTAATGTAATGTAAATACTTTATATTGTGAAGAGAAGTCTATGAGTTTAAGCGAATAAACCTTTAGTTGTTTTTATAGTCATTTTTACGAATCATTTAGACTTTTAGTAATTTTATATTATTTAAGAAAACTGTTATATGTATTTGTTAAGCTTTACAAGTTTAGTCGTCAACGTAAACACTTGTTATTATTTAATAATTTATTAATAAAATGTGATTACGAGAACAGTTTGTCATTATTTAGCATCTGGGGGTCTAAAGGCTTCTAACAATATTAACTAGTTTATTATTTATTATTTGATTCCCTAATAATACATTATATTTTTTTGCTTTTTGAATATCACGCATAAAACTTCAGAATAAAAACAGTGACACACAAATGATTCACTGTAACAGTACTATACTATGAAACTTCGCAATGAATAAATAATAAAATTAAGCCATTTAATACAAAATATCTAAATGCTACCATTTAATTCTCAATGCTTCTCAACTTTTATTTATATTTTATATTATAGTTGCATAGTTGGGGAGTCTTGCCTGGGTCTGGTCCTAGAAAAATCATTATTGAAAAATTGTCGGTTAAATCGGATGAGTTTTGGAGACCCCTGTAAATTTTGGCCAAAATTAGAAAAATTCGGCGATATTTAACACCCACACAAGAATGTTGAGAATTTCTTCTTTAAAGCACAACATTAAGAAATTTTCTGTGACGACATACTAATTTACAGTGACAGTGCCCTAATGTGTTGCTATGGAAACTGACAGAGTTAGATCATAAACATTATAATTGATTAAAACTTGATTTAAAATCGATAGTAAACCGCACATCTATTTATAATAATATAGACTGCATTTAACTCTCCTATTGAATTAAACTTACAAATAAAACTGCAAATAATATTTTTATATCATTACATTCATTTTAGTATAATTTTTGTTTAAATTAGATTTGAGAAAATTTTAGCAAATGAGAAATATGTTTATTGCGAAGTTTGTCGACAAAATCATTGCATACGAAAATTACTTATATAATCAAATAGAATAATATAAGATATTATTTACTCACTTGTTATGAGAATAATATACCGCCATATTTTATGTTTAATAATGTTTTATTTAAGTAAAATAAATTATTCTTAATTTGATAACTTAAACTGACTTTAATAATATATAATTACAAATAACTCTACTTTTATATAAACTTAAAGAATGAATTTAAAAGAATGTATTTGGTGTTAATTTCATATCTTCAAACATTTAATACGAAATGTAATGTAATAATATATTTTATTAAGTTTTGTAAAAAAAAGTTAACAAAATTTTATATAGATTTAAAAAGCAATAAAATAATAATTATGTAATCAGTAGATAAGTTTTTATATATATTTTTTACAATAACACAAACAGTAAGAGTTATGTTTTAAGAATAAGGATAAATGCATCAATGCATTGAAAATTTAAAAAATTAGATTTTATGCTTTGCAGTGCAATTCATAAATAAATTAGAGAATTGTAGTATTCAAACAGCAGTTTAAATAATTTTAAGAATTCTTTTCATTAATTTTTGAATAAAAACGATAATTGAGTTTAAACTGTAAGTGATAGCTAGGGTTTTGTAAATCGTTTGAAAAAAGGGTGAAAAATCGTTTGTTAATCGTTTATAAAAACCTTTAAAAATCGTTTGAAAAATCGTTTGATAAATTTTTAAAATTTAGTTACAAAAATGAAATAAAATGCTTTATAGTCATAGCAGATGCTTTAATTAGTGTGCAGATTTCTTCTGGGTTATATAAATTGCTTTTAATTTTTAAAAAATCTTTTTGGTTCTAAATTTAACTCATGAGTAAATTCTCATTTATCTTTTATTTGTAAAGTTTACTACTAAAAGTAAAGTAAATCATATTTTGATATTTCAATTATATATTTTCATATTTATTTAGATTTTTAATAAAATTTAATCATTTTTAAGCAGATTTATTAGATTTAATCAAAAACTAAACCAAAATCGTTTGATTCGTTTGAATAGTTTGCATAAAAATTGGATATCTAGGTCTTACTAACTATTATTGCCATTTTTTAATACGAATTAATTGGTTTTAAAGAAATCGTTAATTTACGATTTTCAAAGCCCTAGTTATGACAATGCAAAAGTTTCAGTTAAATTTAGTTAACAGAAATTTATCAGAAAAACCCTTTTGAGTATTAGTATTATTATAAAACTACAAGCAGAGATTTTTTGTAAAATTTTTAGCTCACTTCATTTGGATGAAGGAGAGCTTATGGATTTGACCCTGTCCGACAATCCGTCTGTGTGTTCGCAGTCCCCTTAGGTTCAAGAAGTCTGCCACTTATAAGCCATATCTTAATACTTTGTAACAAACATGAGACAACTTATTAGTCTGATTAGTTATCGCGTTATAAAATTACTATGAGTAACAATGTTCTAAAGTAGCATTTATTAAAAAGCTTTTAACATAACCTAATCCTAACAAAATTTATGAAAGTGAGCTCTCTATGAATGTGTCGTTCTTGTTTTTGTTATAATTTATAATTTTTTGGTTTGTGATAAGTCGCCTAATGATGATGGCTAGAATGCGTCGCAGAAACGTTAACGTTGCGTAATTTAAAACATTGCTAAACTGTCGATAAAAAGTTAACAATATTTGATTAAAAATCACTTTTAATTATAATTTTTATAAAATACAGTTGAAATTAGCTGACACTAATAAAAATTTTGTTTTAATTAAAAATAAATTCGATTAATACTCTATAACAGTCGAATTAGAATATTACTTGAGAAATGTCATCTTTTCAGATAAATTCTTCTATTAGCAAATATATTGTTTAAATATTTGTAATTATATTTGTTAAAACATTTTCTTAATTTTATTATTCATATTTTAGTCTTCATTTAAAATTAAATTTATTAAATAAATAACAAATAATATGATAAACTAAATTATTCATTTATAAAAACTTATTTATTGATAATAAAATTTAATATTATTATCCAGATTGTAATTTTAATTAAAACTTTTTAATTTCCTTTTTTCTAGTACAGATGTATTTTAATCAATATTTAAAATATTGATTAATGCAGAAATTTTTACGTTTTTCATTGTAAATAAATAATATAACATAAACTTTTATGCGAACAATAAATTAGTTAACTTTTCTCAATAATAATTTAACATTGTATTAAAAAATGAACTCAAATTAATTATTTGTCACTCGAATTAAATTTTGAGTCAATAAACACGTTTAAATGTTTAATATTTTAAACAAATTGTTTTAACACAAGTTATAAATTCAAAATTTTTCGATTGTGTTTTCACTTTCTTATTTGATTCTATTTTTTGTTTTAGATTTATTTCATGTTTTTAAGTTTATATCACTGAAATAAGTTTATATAATCGAACGAATCTCTATTAAATATGAGTTATTTGTTAAGGTGTGCGCGTATTTTCGGTTTCTTTATAAACATAAAACAACACTTTTATTAACTATGAATGAATTGCGCATAAAAAGTGTGCCATTTTATAGATTACTGTGAAAATTGCTAAACTTGCATTAAATGCAAATGCTTTTCAAGTAAAACATTCTATTGCATGTATTAATAATATTTAATTATAATGATTATGTCAAATCGCGTTGCATTACGATCGCTGAATAGATATTGTTTTACTATAATGTCATGCATTAAATTTAATCTAATTTGTAATCTAGTTGTGCCACATGTACTGTTTATGTCAAAAAATTCTATGAAAATTAATTTTTTTTCTTAAATAAACATTATTAATACTTAAAGCAATTTTTAAAAAATTTATGTTAAATAAATAACCAAAACAATTTCGTAACAAAAGTTACTGTTTATTTAAACCTTAAATCGCAACTATCTATAAATAAAAACTCCAAAATGTAATAAAATCTTTTTAAAATTTAAATAAATCTATTAAATATGATTTGTTAACAAAAGAATATGTCAAACATTAAAATGTTAAAAATAAATTATTATTGAAAAATATTTATGGTGGCAAACGTAATCTTAAATAATTTTTACAGTTATTTGTATTGCAAAAATTTATGCCGTTAAAGTAAATGCACAAAAATCATAAAACTGAACACAATGTAATAGCATAAAAATGCTAAACTAATAATAATAAAGATTAATATCTCAAACAATTTTGCATTTATTTCTTTATATATATATATACTTGAATTTCCTGTTTCGCTTCGCTCATATTCAATGGTTTTAAATTATAATACCGGTTAGCATAAAAAAATTTAAAATATCGCGCTCAACAATATATTAACTAAAACGCACTTTTAATTGTTTAAAAATAATAATAGTAGAATCCATTCTTGGATAAGTAAATAAATTTAATATTGAAATGCAATACAATTTTATATTG
Organism: Steganacarus magnus; assembly: GCA_034698365.1. NCBI lineage: Eukaryota > Metazoa > Arthropoda > Arachnida > Sarcoptiformes > Steganacaridae > Steganacarus > Steganacarus magnus. Next base: position 5,589 of record JAQIVF010001451.1, on the reverse strand, counting down.
TAGGAGAAGGTGACGGAGGGAGAAAGATCATTATTTTAATATATTATAAGCAGACCTCGGATATTTGGGTAATTCCCAAATCTCTCCATAAACCCCAAATTTGGCACTAAAATCATGAAATATTGTCGCTTAAATCCAATGAGTTTTCGAGACCCCTATAATATTTCATCAAACTGTGAAAAAATTTCGCTTAATTCCGATGGTTTTTGACTCTCCTCCCAAAAAATTCGGAGCAGTATGAACCTTCGAAGAATAGCTGTGTACAATAAATTAGTATTTATAAATGAAAAACTAAATAATTTAGTAACAACCAAAAATCGACTTTTTTGTTCCCAAATAACAACCAAATTTTGTGATTTTTTATTCCCAAATATCCGAGGTCTGATTATAAGATATAACAACCACACGGTGTGATGACTATAAGAGATAACTTATATATGGTTTGCTTTCTATGTTTATTTTTATTTATATAGTTTTTAAATTTGAAATTTGTTCGTCAAATAGTATTAATTAATAAATTTTGTAGTTAAATATAAATTAACAAAATAACACAAAATATTAATCACTCAACATAACTATATTTCGTAAATTAAGATAATTTACCTATTCATTTAACTTTATAACTCATTCTGGTTTACATTGTTTTTGTGAAGTTTTAGAATTATAAACTGTTAAAAATTGAAATCAACAGTTAAATTTTCATAAGACATTTTCACCGTTTATTTAACACAAAATTATGGCTAAGTTTATAGTTAGTCAAAAACTAATTCATCAAACCTTATTCATTGTTTTTATAATACAGATTATTATTTAATTACTCAATAGTTGAATGAATTAAAATTTACGGTGAGTGAAGAGTTTAAGACACAAACCAATACAGAAGTCAATCCTTCAATAACTTTATGTTTTCTGAAATTTGCATCAATCGATAATCTTAGAGGTTTGTCACGCGAGTTAAAAGACAAACTGAATACTACTCAGAAATCTTTATTATCAAATCAAAGAATAACTTAAGATCAAATCAATGAAATAACTTTTGAATTATGCAACACATTTCACTGTTTGACGCTTTTGATAATATAAGCATGCAATTACATTTGACGACACAAATAAGTATTGCATTTATGTTTCTCTAACTGGAATCAGATTCGATAAGAATAAATCAGAAGAAGTTGTTGAAACAATAACAGACAACTGTCCAATTGAAGCGATTTATATAAATGATGGCAAACTACATAAATGTTTCACATTTTTTAATCGTTATAATATAAAACAAAATCGTACAGACATTGTTGATAAGTCTGCAAAATTTGATAATATAGAGATAGAAGTAACGTTTACAGACTATTTGCAAAGAAGACTTATGGACAACAGATTTTATTTTATTATTCATTGATCGGAAACACTTTCCAGCGATAACACAGATTTTTATTCGAGTCAATAATACTTTGGTGGACATCAAAAACTAAGTTATAATAAAGTGACATATCAAACAAAAAGAATTAAATTAAGGACATATTGGAACTCATATTTTCAAAGCAATAACTATAACGCGTTATCATACGATGAATGCGTTAATAAATGCTACTCCAGTACAATCAGTCAGATTTGTTAGGATTCTATTTTCATTAATAATGGATTAATTTATAAGAACTTCGTTGAAACTTATAAAGATATTAAAACTAACTAGAGTTTGCAATAATCGAAGCATTTTATGGACTAGTTATAGAAAAAATTGCAAAGAAAAATGCAAATTGTCATTTGATTTTTTGCCACAAATATTTAAAATTCATAGCTTCATTATTATTCAAGCATCAAAATCGCATTTAACGTCAATGCTTTCTGACACACATAACAGATGTTTTGATAAAATCTATTACTTTTCACCAGAAATGAGTATCACATCGCTATTCTCATCCATTGGTGGATTAATTGGCATCTGGTGTGGAGTCAGTGTTTACGGTTTCATCAAATTTATTGTTAATATAGTTTTCACCAAAGTTAGTGCACGAAAGTGTACACAAAATATAACACCGTTAGTCGAAGTGATTTCTTACCGACAAAATCAAATTGACTGACATCACAGAGAATTACTGCACAATGTATCTAAAATTAAATGTTATTTATGTTAAAATAATAATAATAGCGATTTTTCGAATATTAACTCATTATAGTAATAAACATATATTGACATATAAAGTATTAAATCATAATAGATTAAATCACCACACTATCACACTATCAGTACCTATAATTCACAGTCTGAGCAATTAATTAAACTTATTAATGTATTTTGCTTACGTTACAAACTGTTACACTACAGCACAATCTGGGTTTATATGCACATTATTTTGAATTAAATATGATTAAGTTTATTATAACTTTGTTGGTGTTATCTTTGCTAAATGACATTATTGTCGGCTATCGTCAACTGCACAGTAATAACAGATATCGCATGAAAAGAAACTGCAAAAACATAGGACACCGATGTTTCAAAAACAACGAGTACTGCACTAGTTTTTGTAACATAAATCTATACAAATGTGCATACAAAGCTACGGTAAATACAATGAATAGCATAATATTAATAACAAGACGCCCATTTTATCATTATAAGTAGAGATAAAAAATGACAGCATTTGCAACCAAATTTTTGAAAAATCAAAGGATTATTGTCTTAATTTTTTTATAAGATAAAGATATTTTTTAAACAGATACTAAAATTTTAAATTTAACAATAATTGAATGGCGTAGAAAAAAAATAAGTTTCAATAAAAGAAATTTTTATCAAATATTTAATTTTTACATAAATAGTAAAACATCATACACCATACACCCTACCCTACACCCTACCCTACACCCTACCCTACAACCTACCTTACAACCTACCCTACAACCTACCCTACAACCTACCCTACAACCTACCCTATACCCTATCCTTTTTTCCTGTCTTAAGTGATGTCTTATCTTTTCTTTTAAATTAAATTTATTCATAAACTCTAAAATTTACGCGTGAGAAATTTATTTGATTGGTAAACAAGAAATTTACACTCACATTTCAAGAAAATTTTCAATTAAAACTTCCATAAAAAAAATTAGAACTTTCGAGAAAAATGCTAACTGCAAATAAATAGTATAATTAGTCAGTTAATTCTGTGCATTTAACTGTGAGTAAAGGAGTAAAGTTTTTACTTTGTTAATGTTTTACTTTGTCTCAATAATTTTCTACATTCAATTACTGTTTGTTGGTGTCTGGTCTTATTGCGCGAAATAAAGTATTTTTATGTAGTTTTTCGATATAATTTAAGCTATTCTAAAATCTATCAAGTTTTTCTAAGCATATATCTATAATGTAAACAAGAAAGACACTTTCATATAGAGCTCACTTCATATTAACTTGATTAATAAATTGTTAAATAATGTCTTTAAATTCATTTAGTCTTTAAATCCGATGTGCGTCTGTGTTGCTCTGCTGCTCTAATTTACGCCGGTCTTCATCAAGTCTTGCAAGACGATGTGCATCTAAGTCTCTATCTCGTTCCTGTTGTCTCCGTTCTTCATCAAGTCTTGCAAGACGATGGGCATCTAAGTCTCTATCTCGTTCCGGTTGTCGCCGTTCTTCATCAAGTCTTGCAAGACGATAGGCATCTAAGTCTCTATCTCGTTCCTGTTGTCGCCATTCTTCGTCAAGTCTTACAATACGCTAGGCATCTAAATCTTTATTTCGTTCCTGTTTTCGCCGTTCTTCATTAAGTCTTGTAATACGATGTGCGTTCGTGTTGTTTTGCTGCTCTAAATGTCGCAGTTCTTCATCAAGTCTTGCCTGTCGACGCGATTCTGTGTCCTTTTTCTGGATTCTCTTTCGTTGAACTTCATTCCGATTTTTGCGTAATTTTCTCATCATTTCTTTAGCTTTAATTTTTCCCAATTGTTTTTTATTCATGTTGGTATCTTCCATGGTAAATTCAAAGATTATTGTGAGATAATAATAATAGAAAATGTTGTAAAATGTATTGAAATCGGTAACAAATTTTCTAAATTTTTTAACAATTAAGTTTTTAATTAACAATAATGAATATTATTATAATTAAAATAATAATAACATAATAAACTCCTGCGTTTTAAAGTAACTATTTAATATTAAACCTAAATATTTTAATAAAATTATCCTTACAATAGGTTTATCGTTTTTATAACAATTAAATTCACATATTGTGTACAATTTCACACGCGAAACAACATTAAACAATGGATCAGTTGCCCTCAACAAAGTAAATAGATATTTGGAAAAATCATTTTCACTGATTATGATACTGATAAAACAACCTAAAAAAACTAAAATGTTCAGTTGTTTGGATCAGCTGTATTAGTGGTAGCTACAGCTTAAGAGTCATCGAGATATGGAACTGTTACCCAACAGCTACCAAATCAATAGTTGGGAATAGGATTACAACTGATTCCTAATTACCACTCATTAGCGAATAAATTCCATAAGTATCAATAACTTCTGCCTTGTAGGAATGGTAGGATAAGCACAAGAACAGTTAACACTGGATCAGTTAGTCATTATATAGTAGACCGATATCTGGCAAAAATGTTTTCACTGATAATAGACCTGTTACCACTACTAAACACCTATGTATGCTCGATTTGTTCTAATCAGCTGGTAGCTTCAGCTTAAGAGTCATCGAGTTATGGAACTGTTAAGTATCTGATCTTAATGATGATCTTATGTATTTTCAACCCTGGATAAGTTAACCATATCATATAAATCACAGTAGATCCAGCTTTTTATATTTTACTACAAATAAATCTGTTAAATTATTTTCATTAGTATTGTTAGGAGTATGTTAAAAAAGCTTTAATAAATGTTTGTTTAGCTCATTATTATTCATAGTAATTCAGACTAATAAGATGTCCTATGAATGTTACAAAGTATCAAGATATAATTTGTAAGTGCTAGACTTCTTTGACTAGAGGACTGTGAACAGACGGACAGACAGACAGACAGACAGAGAGACAGACGGACAGATAGACAGATAGACAGACAGACATTGTCAAATCCATAAGCTCTCCTTCATTCATATGAAGCGAGCTAAAAAAATCTGTTTATTTTAGATAATTATCAATAAATAAGTTTTAATCCTTTTATTTTATCAAAATTATTCAATAATTTTATCATTCTGCTAATTTTTTCGCTTAAAATAAATATAACTAAATTTGAAGTGATTTAAAGGTTTACGCTAAATGTAAGTTTTATTTTTTTATTGTATTACTGTTTATCTAATTGGTGTAAAGTTATGAAAGTGAAAAAAAATATTGATAAATTTTCTAATCTTACAAAGTATAAATGCTGGTGTAATCCCGTGTGACGCTCATATAAATTAGTAAGTGTCGGAAATTTCGGTTATAACCGAAAGTTTTTTTGAGCTTAAAGCTTCGGTTAAGCTATATGTAAACATTAGTAGTGTTAAAATGATCAATTTAAAGCTTAAATTTTTCGACCGAAAATACCGAAAACAGGGTTTATCGACCGAAATAACCGAAACATGAACTTTGCGACCGAAATTCGAGAAAATGAAAAATTAT
>JAQIVF010001450.1:0-14033 GCA_034698365.1 Steganacarus magnus | reverse complement strand
GGCCGGGCTTTGGGTTTTTAAAATTGTCGGGCTTTTTTCGGGCTCGGGCTTGAGGGTGTCGGGCCTAGATCGGGCTCAGGCCTTAAATTTTTTAAGATTTCGGACTCTAGTGTGAATAATGTTAAGATGTAGCTACACATCTATTGTGATTTATAATGTATTTGAGAGTTTAACTTAATATTTATAAAATTAAATAAAATATAGTTATTAAATCCAATACCCATTTGTCTACAATAAATGCAATTGATTATAAAACTTAATATTTTAATTTCAATGAAATTGATTCATTTGATTTGCTAGGATTAGTTCCATTCAACTTTATATTAAATATAATATAAACAACAAGAAAAAAATACAAACTAAGTTACCATAAATTTTCATCGCATTTAAAATTAAATTAATAATAATAATAACTTATTGCGGTATTTATTTGTCAGAAAAAAATGCGAAATTAAGTACGATATGTTTACAGTTAAATTTACATTTACGGTGATTGACAGAACGCATGCATAATGCGGTTGATTAATCTATAATATGTTTGATTTTTTAAAAGAAAAAATTTGTTATTTACACGAATGACACTTTCCTGATCATTAACACGAACACGCATTTTAGGCTTTTTGGCTGTAAAAATAAAAACACATTTATTTGGCAATGCGATGCAATGTAAAATGCAAATGAATTTTCGCAAAAACAAGCCTCACTTTAACTTATTGCTGTTCAAAAAAGAAGCTGAAAAGCGCGTCAATGGTTTTATTATTATTTTTTTTGCTTTAAAGATCAAGTAATAATGAACTTAAATCGCAGTTTAAATAAACTATTCTCGCGTTCGAAAAACAGGCAACAAAAATGTTTAACTACTGTATGTATAAGTTATTTTAGCCGGACTTTACCTCTTGGAAAAAAATGGCTAAACATAAACATTAGAAAAAACTTCTTACACAAATAAACAATCAGAAGAACACATTTTTAGTTTGAATTGGACCCTATAGTAGCCAGACATCATTTGCATTTATTTATGGTAAACCTAGACAGTGTAATTAATCAAGATTTTATTTCCCAGTTTATCGATAAATAGCAATTAAATTATTAAATGCAAATAAATTATTTGTTTCGATTCGTTTGATTGCTCCCTAATGATTGCACTATTAAATTATTCACTTAATTATATCATCGATTAATTACCGTAAACAATCTGTTAGGTGTGATTAAATTGAAACGAAGTTACACCTTAATAAATTTTTTCAACAAAATAAAACTGGTACTAATAATCACACTACGGTATAAGGCCACCAATTTCAATAATTACAATAACGGTGTTTTAATAATTTGCAAGTTAATACATCCGATCACAGGTGTGACCAGAATATATAGCAGGAAAAAAAATTTGAGAGTTTAGTGTCTGTAACAGAGAAAACGAAAGAATGTTTAAAAAAACTATTGTTTCAGTAATACAAAAAATTGTATATTCATAGTTGGAGTGCAGCATCAGTTTTAAGAGTTTAATAAAAAGAGATATTAGAGTATGAAGAATAATGAGAAATTTTAGCATTAACTATGAAAATACATTAAACGACATTTAAAATATAAGAAATTAACTGATAAACCTAATTAAGTGTAATTTTTCTAAAATAAATAGTGATTCGCCGTATCACGAGTTCAAGCAATTTAATACTATTAATGGGTTTTTACTTCTATTTAGCGGTTTTATAATTTTGAAATATATTTATTCAAAACATAAAAATTTGTGACTTGAATATTTTACTGAATTAAAGAAAATCTTTACACTCAGTGACTGATGTTTTAGTTGTCAAATAGCGCTCTAATAATGGTTATACCTGTGATTTTATTTATCTTTTGTTAATAAAGTGTGGCACATTTTTATGTTAATAATATATATATATACTAACGCACTAGTCGTGCGAGTTTATAGCTCGTATTAATAGAAATGTTTAATAATTATCTAAACGAATAAATTTAATGCTATCAGATTTTGGATAAAACCAAATTGAAACACTGTAGGAAAACGCGAATATTTTGCGGTTATAAACGACTAATATCTACTTATAAATAAATTTAGTTTTAAATACTCTCTGTATATTTCATTAACATTGAAACTAAAAAATCAAGTTTTTGACATATCATATCTTACTTAATAATGTTTTAATGTTTTATCTGTAAATTTTTTTTCAAAAGTTGCACCTATAATCATATCACTTTTGTTTTTTTAAAATAAATTTTGTTACTTTTCATAATTTCAATCTGAATCTGAATCTAATGAAATTGATTATTAAAGCTAATGATTAAAGCTTTTCATAAATATTCATATCAATAATTTTCATATTTGTTATTTAATAACAACAATGCATAATAAATTCAAAAAATTTCAGCGCAACATTGCTAGTGACTTTCATTTTTTTTTTCTTATAAACAAATTGGCAAATTAAGTAATCGAAGAACCAATCCTATATATTGCTGGTGTAGTACAGAGTGTCTTTAGGCATAATTACTAAAAACATTTTAGTTTTTTAAGTGAATCGTGAAAAACAATTTGTATTTCTGGTATTGGATTAATAACTTAAGTTTGAAATATCTTGTTTTCTTATATTAAATACTTAAAAAGAAGTCAATTTTTTACGTCAGATATGATTAAGAAATGAAACGCTAATATAAAAATGTATAAATATATAATTACCGGCGCATAAGAGTGTAAATGTATTTATAATTTAGAGTCTGCTTTCAATATGATGGCTATAAACATCAGAGAGTTACTCATCTCTCTATTTACATAAATACCGGTGTGTTGATGATCATCACTACAGTACAGTATATGCTGGTAGTGAGGAGATTGATAGAATTCAGCATCACATCACACACACACACACACTTTCGCAGCTCAATAATTGCTAAGCAGTCATATCATAAATTTATCAGTCAACAAAACTGTACTCTAAATAAAGTATTGTATATTTTGAATTAAAATTAGTTCCGAGTTGATAAAGGAATAATTTCTTTTAGTCAGATCTTTGGTGTTCAGCCTCTAAACGCTAAGATTATAACTTACTCCTTTGAAAATTATTTGAAATCAATTTATTGTAATTGAAACTAATAAAAACGTGTAGAATATAATTATGTTACACTAAAAATCGACCACGAATTAACAAGAATAGAAATCGCGATGAAAGGTTATTAAATTTTAAGTCAATTTTATGGCCTTCTATTTAATTGGAACCTCTGGTCAAGAATTCAATTTTATTTGAAAGCTGAGATTTAATTAGATTTCTGAAAAATTGATGTAAAACTAGTGATAAGCAAATCGCAATAAATAATTAGCTTTAAAAACCGTATGCAATTCGCACACAAAAGTTTAGTCTAAAAATATAACTAATTTAATCGTAAGAGATTCTGAAGTTCTGCACAAAACAAGCCTAAATATTCTTTCAACACGCAAACCCTTAACTTAAGTCTTAGCCCTAAAGTTCGAGGTCGAGTTACAGAGGTTCTGCTATTTTCCCATTACAGTACTACCATAGCGTATAATTTTACGCTTTAGTTAATGCACGACGACGTTCTGTCAATAGGTCCGCTAACTATCGAATAAAGAGCGTTGTAAATGAATTGCTGATAATTACTGATAACTTCTAGAAACCGTTCGACCTTTATTATAAAACCAATAAATCGCTCGTTATTATTGCGCGAATGGTTATTATTGAAGAAATAATGTAATCCAATGTATTTCAAAAAAAATCCAGAAATATTTCTTATGAAGAGTTTATTATAGAAATAACTAATTAGTGGCACACATAAGCAACTTATTTTACTTAAAGATTGAATATGACTAAAACACAATTTTGATAATTATGTTAGAATAAAATTTATTTAAGGCCTTAAAATAAAAATAAAAATAACAATTAGAAATATCTAATAATGATCATGATTCAGAGAAATATAATAATTCTGGTCTCAACAAGTTATGTCACGAATCAACAAAATGATTTGTAAATTACAGTTAAGGACCACAGTTACATTCCGGTAGAAACCTCTAGTGGGATCAGCCATATAGATTCGCAAACTTCTTGGGCTACAATTTTTACTTACATTGTATTTTAGCCAAATATTAGAAGGCGCCCCAGAATCTCATCGGATTTAAACGACAATTTTTCAAATCAACGATATTTGGAAGGGATGGTCAAATTTTCCGGATTTTCTAGAAGGTCAACCCTGGGCAAGCACTCACTCTTGTGTAACTATGGTTGGGGACATACAAACATAACAAAATGCATGACAGTTGTAAGAAGTGAAATAATTATAGCGTTGATAGAGTATTGTTAGCTAAAAAATTTAAGCAGAAGCTTTTTAAGTATTTTTATAAAATAGATACCATTAAGGTTTAATATAAAATAAATTAAAATTAAAGCTAAACAGACATCATTTTTCTAGTTATGAGTTGATATGATATGCCAGTTAAAAGAACTAGCAATAAATTTATGAATAAATAAATAACGTTCTAATCAAAACGTAAATCCATTTTGAGCTCTGATTAGAAGCAGAAAATTGTGAACAATTTTTATCAATCCAATAATTTTTTTCTACAAACATATGTAAATTTAAGTTTTTTCTTTATACTGTATATGCACATATATATATTATAAACAGCTAATATTAATTAGCAATTATAAAATTATAGATTTTTAAGCATCGTTATTCTCTGATATTATACTGTAAAACTAAACTCACGTCAGAGACTCGAGAGTTTTATAAATCATATTAATAAGTACATTATAAATAATTACCATAGGTTTAAATTACTGAATATTTGTTTAAAAAGATTAAATATTTGTAAACATTGTAGTATTTCATAAAAAAATAACTTTATTAAGCAATAGCTAATATAAAAAAATAGAAAATTTATATAAGTTAATAACTTGTAAGGCGTGTTTAACGTAGCGCAACAAAAAATTCATAATATGGTGTGCATTCTGTGTAACCTCGTATATTTTAATAAGTCATAATTTAATCAATATTGAACTTTAAAAGATAAGCTTCAGAAGAAAAAAAAACTTATCAATCGAATTAACATAACAGCGCATATAAGCGCATACATATATTCAAAACTGGAAAATTAATTAACTTTCTGCGTCAAATGAGACTCGAGACTAAATTTAGTGATACCTGTGACTGATATTGGTTTTGGGCGCTTATTGCGAGTCAAGCTTATGAAACTAAAGTGTCACTCCAAACACTAATTACAGGCATTAGAACTGAATTTGTGTAATTTATAAGTACATATTTTACTTTATATAATAAATGAAATAAAGCATTAATTCATTGCTTCGCCATTCTATTTTCCAATACATAAGGTATATATGTATTTATAAGTTTTGCCAAAAATGTCTTATCACACATATTTCGATAAATAGCAATTGCGTTAAAGGAATTTAAGATTAGATGTGTGGTTTCGGCTCAATGGACTGAGCGCTGAGGCAAAAAAATATGAAATTTCACGAACCGAGAGGAGAGACTGAGAGATTTTACACGCTTAAGCACTTAAACGCTAAATACATAATATTATATGTATATACCTGTATACTGTACAGTATATACTGTATGGTTTAGAATTTAAGTTTTTTCCTATATTTAAAAGTAAAATTTTTTCTTAAAACATCTATAATTTTAAAGTTAACGTGCATTTAATCAAAATTGTTTAAGAAAAAACACTTATAAAAGGCATGAATTATGGAAGTTTGAAAGTTTTATTAGCTATTATTTGTAGTAAAAATGTTTTATTGTGCACAAAACACAATTTTTTATATTACTATTTAATTTTTAGATTTTTTGAAAAAAAACTTTATAAAGAATTTTATCACTTGATAAAAAATCTGGACTTAACCTGAAAGCGTTAGTATTTTTCTAATTCAATACTAATATCTCAATAATAGAACTTTAAAACTTAAAATACAAAATTAAACACAAACTACTCGAACATAAAAACAACAAAAAAAACTAATCTCAATAAATAATTTATACCAATGCGAAAGTTTGATCCAAAAAAAAATCGATAATAAGCAACAGAAAAAATGAGTGGTGGCACTCATACCTTGCGCGAGATCGGCTCTCTCGGGACCACTCAAGTACCGCTGGTGACTGAATCTCCTCTCCAACTCGTAGACCTGTGCGTGCGAGAACGCGGCTCTCGACCGCTTCTTTCGCGGCTTATTATTATTTATTCCGCCAGCGATGTTACCACCACCCGACTGAGACGTGTTGCTATTATTGCTGCAGACATTGCTAAGCGAAGAAGAATTTGCGTTTGACTTCGCAGACGACGACGAATTCTTGGCATCGAATTCTGCAATAAAAAGTTTTCTTTTTGTTGTTTTGCGACTAAAATTTACTTATCGAGTGCCAAAAAAATAGTGTGCAGCACTTTTCGCAAATTTCAATAAGAAAAATCGAAAGATAGAGAGAGCGAGAGACAGAGAGAAAGAAATATGGAAAATGATAGACTACTACACACTACACACTCTTAATTACCGTTTGATTTATGTGATGATAATTTTGAGAGCTGCAAAGACTTGGCGAACCATATGTCACTATGCGATGGAGTGTTGAAACATAACTGTTGATGGGAATCGTTGCTCACTAATCGCGATGATGTTAAGAGATGATGTGACGCGCTCTCCACGCTATTCTGCTTATTGTCGAGATATGGGAATTGATTGCTGCCGCATATCTGGAGCAACGACGTTGAGCTTAAGTTGTTTGCGGGAATCGTGTGGTTGTTGTGCTGCTGCTGCAGTAGATTGTGATACACGCCAAGAAGCGCGCTGTGATGCTGATGGTGCGAGTGTTGCTCGCTCTGAATTAATGACTCCATCGACGTCGTCAGCGCTGCCGCCGCTGCCAGCGATGCCGATGACAATGATTTACGCGTTAAATCTAATCCGGTATTCGTTGGAACACTTGACGACGCGTTGGACGCGCTCTCATTCTCGACGTCAACGGTGAGTAAATCATTCAGCAGTGTTGTTGGCGTCAGTTTGTTGCTCTCGATCGGTGGTGATGGTTGTGACGGTGATTTTGATTTCAGTATATGCGATATCGAGAATGAATTGTGAATTGTTGTTTCACAAGAGTTTGAACACTTTTTCTCCATTACTTTGCAACGATGCGTTTTTCAAAACAAATTCAAAAAACAAATAACTTCTCACATCAACTAATAAGTAACAAAAACTTTTTTAGACTGAAACTTAAGCTATTACTTTAGCGTCGAAAAAATTGCAAGAGTGTGTGCTATCTATTCTCTTTCTCTCTTCTCTTCTTCTTCTTGTTCTTCTTTACACACAACTTCCTCAGTGAAAGGACATATAGGAGAGAGGAGAGTGAGAGCGAGAGAGAGAGAGAGAGAGAGAGTGAGAGAGAGAGAGAGAGTGAGTGCTGTACGTCTTTAAGACGTCACTTTGAAAGACCTCCTATGAAGCTGTAAGTGTCTCTGGACACTCTCAAAGGGGAACGAAAAGCACACTTTCTAAGTCCATTTAGGCTGAGTTAGCGAAGCAGTTTCAATAATAGCAGTTTGTTAAACATGTATGTTATATATATGTCTATACGTATAAGTAATACACTATACGGGCGCACACATTCATACAATATATTTCTCTCTGTCTCCCAATTGATCTCAACTCATCTTTTTTTAGGGGTGGAGAAGTGCTTTCGTGACATTTTCGTACTGAAAAAGCGTTACAATCTAGATATAGGTAGCACTTTTGGGCGGAACCTTAATTTGTCAAATTGTGCAAGAGTTGAGTTAGAGTTAGAGAGTTGACAATTTCCATCGCAGCATTCGGGATGATTGCGATTGCGCCAAAAGCACTAAATATACTGTTAGATTGTACTGATATATTTCAGTCGATTTCGCCAGTGTTACGCATATAAGTTAATAATAGTAATACTGTATTGAATGCTGTGTTGAGCACTAAACTTATTCAAATATTGCTTTTTGTAATAAAATGCTTTTATTAGATATTAAACACTGTATAACATGCGGTAGTAGTTCTTCGTGTGTGTGTGTGTATGTGTGATATTAAGTTAATTAGTTATTGGACTTGATTTTTCCGAGAAAAACTGAAAATGGTTCGCCTAACACACAATAGCACACACACACACACACACAAGCGTTTTTATACTTTGAGAGCTTATAAATATAATAATACCTGTGCATTTAATACGTAATGGATATTGAAGTTGACATCAATATGTTAGCAAAAAAAAGGCTTTTAACTTAATAAGTTTCAACTGTATAGCTATGTTCACGCGTTATGCTTTGCGTATTGCGCTTAAGCTTTATGCACTCTCTTTCTATTTAAATTACTAGCTAAATGTTACCCAAGTTAATAATTATTGCACTTACAAATACTGCCTATTTTTTTTCAATACACACACACACACACACACTCACTCACTGTTTACCGTCGAAAGTAAAGTACTTTAGATTAAAAAATTGTTTTGATATTATTTTTGTAAAGCAATCAAAATGAAAGTTATTTGTTGTTTTCACCTAATAATAGTTGATATATAAGATTTAAGTGTATACAGTGTGTGTGGATTGAGTTATAAATAATGTTTCATTTCTATGGGAATATTTTTCACGGCATAAGTAGACTTCAGTTTAGGCAATAAATTATAATTTTTTTACAAATAAAATTAAGTGCAATTTTCAATCTTAAATATAGAAATATAGATAAATATGCAAATATCGAACTAAAACTCGAAAGCAGAGCTTGCTTTGAGAGAGAGAGAGGGGGGAGAGATTCATATTTATTTTAAAGAGGAAAATAGCGACAAAAAAGTGGGTGTCTTCCCGTTAGCAAGAATTCCATTACTTTGCATAATTATTGGATTACAGAACATTGCATAAAAATTCTAAATTTACTCTAGTTTTATTCTTAGAAATTCTTTCATTTCTATTGCTATCTAATTAAAGTGCAATTTTTAAAAACTTTTAATACATTTTTCAAACAATCAATGAGAATACTAACAAAATTTATTGTAGAATTTATTTAAAAAAACTCATTGTAGAAATTAGAATCTTGTTCCGGAACAGAAAAAAATAGTACATTTCTGTTTTAATACTCGCTTTTCATAGAAAAAAATTAGAATGCTCGATGCAACGATAAAATCGATCAAACGGACCAAATGTTGACAAAGTTTTAAGTTTTAGGGCATTCATATTTTTAATCTATCTCTTCTCTGATTTTTTTCTTTCGCTCTTTTCTTTCTCACCGTTCACAATATACATATACATTCATATATATATATTGATGCCCTTCATGATGTCTTAAGTTTATAAGTTAATGGTTTGCACTTGTTCATAATCATATCAGTAATATATGACAAACCAGTTTTAGTGTTAGCCAGTTTAACGCTTACGAACGCCACTTTTTTTTGTGTGCTGCTACTGCTGCTGCTTCTTCGCAAATATATGATATATGTCTCAAATTGTTGGCTTATCTTAATACGCAGCACCACTATTTGACAGTCAGAAACGAAAATCGCTTTGGCGAAGGAATTCACTCTCTTATCAGATGCATTAAGGCGAAAATGGAGTGAAAAACGAGATGTTGCCACGATTCACTTAATTAACGTTAACTTCTTTTTTACTCAATGTTTGTGTGTGTGTGTTGTTTTTTTTAAAGGTTTTACTTTAATATTTTTTAAGATACTGTGTGTAACTTTTTTTATTCGCCTGTCTTATGACTAGTAGTTAAGAGCAAAAGAATTTTAAATCACGACAAAATTGATTTTTCAAAAGCTTATTAAGATTGCGAGAGAGAAAAAAACCGCATTATTTAAATTCACTAGAAAACTCAATGAATGTTTTTAGATTAGATAAACACTGGTATAAATTTCGCCGTACATTAACAATACTTTTGTGTTGCTTCGCTAATACACACATTCATTACTAGTCAATTTTACAATAAACCCAGGGTTTTGCCAAGCGGTGAGAAAAGAGAGCGCAACAACACAGCCCCATATAATAAAAATTGAAAAGCGTATCGCTAATCAATAAGAGCCCACTTGCGCCCCAAAAGGGCCATTGCTTGGCGAACACTTGCCAGACAGTGAAAGCCAGTAACATCTAACATCTTGACTTAAAGCAATAACTAATAACAGATAGTTATCCTCCCGTGTGTATGGTTTTTCAGTCCCCTTTTCCTGCCAGTCTATCAATTGACGATTAGTCGATTGCAAATCCCAAAAATCCTCGCCAAAGCGCTTAAGCTCTTATTGTTTAAAAAAATTGTATGCAATTGATTAAGTTTCCAATCGATGAAGCATTTGCTGCAGCGCTGAATGAGATGATCAATGATCATGTACTACACACACACATACACACACAAACCGTTTGCACACAAAACTACTCTCGTTATTGTCACTTCCTCCCACTACTGCATCCGTCCAGCGAAAGAAAAGCCGCAATCGAGTGCCTAACGAAGTGAATAAAGCGATGACTGTTATTAAAAGCCATTAGTGCTTTCATTACAAGCTTTTGTTGGGTTCCTGTTTTAACTGCTTATATTCTCTTCAGTGCCAGCATTAGAATGTATTGGTTCCGTTCCGGGTGGTCTTCTGTCGCCAATGCATCCAATCAAACGGATCAAATTGCTCTGCGCTTCTCGCACAACACACCACCGCTGAGTCCGAGTCCGCACATAAATACTCGCACAACAACATCATCGACAGAGTAAGACATACGGCGAAAAAAATATATATACATACATATATATATATAATACGCCACTGAATTAAATTACACTTTGCTTTTGCATTCGCAGCGCAGACCATAGCTTTTTCTAGAAAAAAAAGTAGTGACACTCTAACTAGTTTTTCATATCCCATTTCACTGAATTCTTCTTATAAAACATTTATTTTAAGGCTCTAATATAAAAATCAAGATCTATATAACGAGAGAGAGAGAGAGAGAGAGACTTGTTATATAATATATATTATATATGATATACGAGTTTTTATTGCGCTTAATATATTAGAAAATATTTGAAGAGTGTTTGATTTCATGCGATGATAAATGGATTCCGAATGCGAGATAAAAACAATACTAATAATAACCGTAATGTACTTGTCTAGTATTGTGCGAATTGGGCGAAGATGTGAAGATGTCAACCAAAAAATATATTAAAAAAGAAAGTTTGTGTTCGCCAGCAGAGAGGAGAGAGAGAGAGAGAGAGAGAGAGAGAGAGAGAGAGAGAGAGAGAGAGAGATTTGGAATTAGTCTTTGAAGAACACTCTGCGAAACTTAGCCTCAATATCCAAATGCGTTTTTCAAAAATAACATATCTATAAAAGAGCTAATTTAGAGTTGGCGTACTACGCGTTTCGCCAGTGTTTAGCTGGAGATCAAACGCCAACGCCGATGATGTAAACAATTATAGTTGCGGTACATTTTGTCCCATTGCTCGATGCCGAGGCCTGCAGTGCGAGAGCGCATCAAAGTGCTACTGCGAAGCTCTTTATTTCGCGAAAAGTGTTTATGCCATTTTGCAAAAACTGATTTTCACAAAATGTGTGCCATCATAGTACGACTATAGTTAAATGGCATTTACTTTGCACAAGATTTTTATTGCGCTCATTAGTGCCTATCGCTATGAGCACAACAATCACACCGCTTTCATCTGATCTCTGCACTCATCGCCAACAACGTATGTGTAGTATGTAGTAGTAGTAGTAGTGATGTGTGTGTACAACAACGCTATGTCTCAGTGCACAAAGCTTTTTACTAATAGACAGGCAAAGCATCCCAATAACGAAACCAATGATACAGTTGAGCGAAAAAAAGAAAGCTTCTTCACATATGCGATGACAGGCCGACATACCAAGTCATCAATTTTGGCAAATAAATATTGCATTGAAAATAAAATAAAATAACTTTTTCCATTGCGCATCACACGATATTTAAAACTCACTTTGATAAATAATAACGAAAATAAGAAAGCGATTCTAATGTTGTAAAAATAATTATCGCATAAAATTAAAATATCGACACATACTTCTAATTTTTTTTAAAAACAGACTACAAGATTACTGTTAAATCATTTTACTATCATTTACTGTTACCTCAATAAATAAATTTATTTAATTAAAAAAAATTAATTAAAGTTCACTCATTTTTTATGAAATTTGATCCGAAATTTTAATCACATATTTATATATATATTCATAAATGGCCTCTTTTTCCAGCAATTAATTCGCACCAACAAAATAATAGTAATGATTAAAATAATAATAGTTATTTGTTTGACACTAAATTTGATTCACCAATCACTGCAATGCAACTGCGATTACGACTGCAATCTCGACGTAAACAATAACGACATGCTGCTACTGTTATGCCAGAATCGCAACGACAACGGTTACGACAACGAACTGGTTTCGGTTGACGCGATATGCGAGTGCTGTCGCAAATGTCTGAAGCGACCGAAATTCAAGCAACGCGTCAAACGTGACACATCCCGACGAAAATCGCGTCACTTTGACGATTATGGTGACAGCGGCGGCGAACAAAGCGATCCAAACGACTTATTACTGGCGCAAAAATTGCAAGAAATGCAAGAGTTAATTGGAAAACGAAAGCAAAAACATCGGTACCAGTCGAGTGACACAACGGAAGACTATACGGGCGACTATTCCTATAGCGGTCGCAAAGCAACCGGTGATGAGGACTACGACGCGCACGTAGTGGTGGACTCGAGGGGCAAGAAAGGTGGCAGGAGTAAAGTTGAGGACTACGACGCGCACGCAGTGGTGGACTCGAGGGGCAAGAAAGGTGGCAGGAGTAAAGTTCACGATGAACCGGTTGTCGGAAAAAAAGTTTACGAAGAAATCGGTCGAAAGGGTATTAAGGAGAGAATAACTGTTTTTGAGGGCGAAGGTAAACCTAAAGAAAAATTTTATGGAGGCCTCGGTAAAGGCGGTAAAGGCAGAGAAAAGGTAACGGTTTATGATGGCGTCGGTATTAGTCAAGACTACGATGATAAACGAAGCGACGATAAACGAAGCGACGATGATCGGAGGCATAGGAAAAAATTCGGTAAAAATCCAAATTGGAGAATTGATTCCGAAGTTATTGGCGAAGATTATGTGTCGGAGAATAATGAAGGAGCAGCTGGAAGAGAGGGCAAGAAGAAGGGTAGAATATTGGACTACTGATCGTATATCACAACACAATACAGTAATACCGTAATAATAATTAGTGAATTTAAGGAAAAAATTTGTTCTTTTATAATTTTTCGGTGAAATAAATTAAATTTAAAAATTTTAAATTATAGTGTATTAAAAATATTTTGATCACTACTTACTTTACCATTCTATATATCAGATAAGTGTTAAAATATATAGACAAGTAATTCTCTAACTTTATTAGAAAAGGGCGTTTAAGTTTGAGCCTCAAAATAGCGATCACAGGATCCACTTTTTCGACAAAATTTAAATGTTAACTAATTTATGTTCAGAAAATTAACAGAACATAGAGAACAGTTTAAACATCTTATATGCTTTTGGCATTCTTTTGTTGATCACACTATAATCGATTAAATAAAGTTTTTTAAATGCCAACAGCAATACGGAACGGAATGTATTATAATGTTAATAATTTATTTGCCGATAGTTAGGGAACCATAATCTAGGAATTTGATTAAAAATTTGATATTTTAAAAACTTATAAGAAATTATAAGATTTAAGAATCATAAGAATACTAAACCTTATGTTATCGACAAATTGAAATATAAAGTTTATTCTGTCGCACAATGGATTTGAGTATCGAATATAATATAAAAATATACACAATATAAAATACCTATATTATACTATAAGAATAGGTATATAACTGTTACAGTACTGGTTTATATGCTTATGGCAACATTTCTATTTAAAGTTTATAATAGTGTTGTATTGCTTTTTTAAAAGAGAAAGAAAAAGACGAAATATTTGTTCTTTTTCTTTTTCTTGAAGACAAGTA
>JAQIVF010001449.1:0-14034 GCA_034698365.1 Steganacarus magnus | reverse complement strand
AGGCATACAGCACAGACATGAGCAATAACTATTAATGCTAAATAAATAGCTTACTTAATCATACCTTAATGCACTTTTTCTCTGTAAAAAATGAACATACATTTTTTTGTTTTACTTCAAGAATCTAATGTAATTTTTCTGAAAATTTAGAAAAACAAAATATATATACAATTTTATATCTACTTTAAGTTACTTATAGAGATGTAAGCTTTTAGAGAGAGAGAGAAAGAGTATTTTATTTTAAGATTTTGGGCAAACAATACTGCTGTAAACGCTAGTAAATGATAGCGAAAAGGCAGCATCAATTTAGCGAAATAATATCGATGTTATGAATGAGATTAAAGCTGGAAATGTGTGATAACTGTTGGACTAACATGCGTTTAATGTGCATTTAGTTGATTGAATGCGACGAGTATTAGCGCGACCACATTTAGATAGTGATGTAATTGGCCTCTAAATAGTTTGATAGTTAGATACTTTAGCATGAAATATGCTTTGAATGGGTAAGCACTTGCGCTGGCAATTCGCTGCGAAATGTGTGTTGCGATAAGCGTTTTATGTGTTTGGCGTGAATACAATTAAGTACGTTTAAAGCTAACATAACACTAAAACACTATGCATAACATTAAACATTAAACGCCTACAAATGTATTAGTTGTTTCGTCAACGAGCCATCGTTATCAGTGAACTACAAGATGTGCAGCATTGCTGCGATGTTGCGATGCTGTGGTGCTATGATGCTGTAGTGCTGTAGTGCTGCTGCAGCTCAGCAACTGATACCGATAACGCTATTAATTAATTTACTTATAAAACTGTTAACTTCGAATTAATTAAGCGTAACATAACTGATTACTTAAGTTTAATGGGCAATACATCATTAAAATGATAATTAATGAAACTGTTTTAGATTTGCCGCTAATGAGTTGTATTTATGAATTAGCGATCAATGCTATACAGTATAACGATAACTAGTGATTTGTGATTTCACTACGAATTTGTCACTAATCCAATTTAAGACTATTACTGCATTTATATATTGAGCGCATTTACAGTGTTCTCATTTTGAGTTACAATTGATACTCGAAACTCTTAAAACTATAGCGTAGTTAACATTTTGAAAAGTTAAGTGAGGACATACTATTTTGGTTATTTTATTGACAATCTATTGAAAGACGCACTGAAACACAATTCTGCGTATTAGAGCCAAAGCTGCATATTTGGGCGCAATTCCCGACCGATCCTATCAATATTAGACTGTCTTAACTTATTTAAACTTTGCTTAAATTAATGTATTATCTGTACAACTCAATAACAGATGCACAATGAAGATAAAAAATCAAAGAAAGATTCAAATAGCAAACTATTATGCTTTATAAGCATAAACTAATTCTAGTCTATAGCAGAAAACATAGTAATCCTAATTGAATAAGCAGTGACTAAGCCAACTGTCAGTTTGTGTCAATTTATCTGAAATGATGGCCAACTGTTTACAGCTGTATGTCAATTAACTATTTCAAAATAGTTAACTTACAAAAACATTTTTAAATGCTTGAAATTTTGGGAAGCGTTATATTCTCGACTTTAACGACTTATTAGCTGCGCTTTACTGAAACTAACGAACCTAACGCTAACTCAACTAATCTACAGTAAAGTATTGCACTCCAAATTTAATTAACACCGAAAAACACAGAATTTTATTTGATAATTTTTAATGATTTTTAAGGTTCACTGTATTCCTATTGTATATTTATTTTGTAAAACCACATATCGTAGCGTACAAAATCTAATACTGTGTTGAAAAATTTTACGCTACTTTAAGAAATTTTGCCAAATTTACTGATCAAATTTTTTCAATCAAATTTTATAAACGAAATTCTTTTTATCAAAAATTATCTTTATTTTCAAAGTATGACTATTTTCAACAGGAAAAAATGAGTTTCTGTCTGTTAATTGCATAATTATAACTTTGCTTTAAATCACATTTTAGTTTCTTTTATAGTCATAATGTCATTTAATGTCATTTTATTGATTTAAATTAATAAATATATATCTTATCAATTATTTCACATTGTACTGCACTGCGTTTTATTTAACCAATTATTGTTTACTTTTTTTTAATAAAATTCAACATATACTGTAATTGTATGTATTTCCAGAATTTCCAAGTTTTATAAGTTGGTCACAAAATATCAATGATTGTGAATATTAAAACTTGCGCTTTAAAAAACTTTTAAATTCTGTATGAACTCATAGAGTTCTAAACATCATTTCTTTTAAGCAAAAGATGAGAAAATTATACTATAAAAGTTATTGAATCTATTTTTAACCAATTATCTTGGTATAGAACCCTCTGTAACAATTTATTTAATCATTTGCAATGCTAATATTTTATGAGTTAGTGTATTGTAAATATTGTAATTACTTGTTTTTGTGCTAAAAGAGCACATGTAAATTAAAATCTTTCTAATAGAGTAAATAACTTTTATCTATTTCTTGAACAACAGTGTTGATAATGAGAAGAATAAAAAAATTAATTTGCTTTAACTTAAGTTTGTTATTTCTTTGAATTATGCGTTAAAAATCCATATATATATATATTTTTTTGCAAAATTGTTGAATAATTACTGATTCTGTATAAACACTAAATTAATTAAAGCCCGTTAAATTGATAGAATATTAAACAGTTAAAAGCTACAGTGGAATAATTAATTCACTAACAATTTAAATTCCACGCTTTATAATTTAAATTAAATAATTAAATATTTGCATTAATATAAAGAGAATTAATTTTTAGAAATGTTTTGTAAACCAACAGAAAGGCTTTTAGTAAATTTAATAGAGAGCTTACACTATGCTATCTTTCACTTATGTTGCTTTTTACACGGTTTGCTATATACAGTAAATAGGTATTAAAATCAAATATTAAAAATTTTCAAGGAGAATACTAAAGAAATAATTGCTAATTAATAATTAGGAAAAGTAAATATGCTCTTTAAAGTTATAATAATAACTTTAGTTTTTCAGCAAATAATAATTATTATTACCGTACATAAACATAAAACTAATTGAATGTAATTAATTAAAATTGCGTGAAATTAAAATTTATTTGTTGAAAGATGCGATAAATAAAATGAGTGTTATTTAAATTTTTATGATTTCCTTATTTTTATTTTTGAATCATTAAGTTTTTGCAATAAAGTTTAATTGCATTCAATTAAAATTTGTCAATTTAGCAAAAACATCTTAATATAAAAGAGATTCCATATCTTATAAACTTTTCTGTTTTATTAAAAATAATTCTTATTTTAAAGTGTTATTTTCTTTTTAGTTTTGGCACTTTGAATAAATAAATATTACACCAAAATCTAAATATTTCGCAGACAACTTACCTCAGCTTTTCTCAAAAATCCTAGTTTACAGAGGTCTCAAAAATTGTAGTTTAACCATATTTATAGATTAATTTAAAATTTGAAAATTAGATTAAATTTCGAAAAAATTCATTGGGTTTAATTCAAATTTTTACTTCACACGATTTTATTAATATTGGTTGAAATGATTTTGTTTGATTTAAACTATCAATTTAAATAATCAAAACTAAATGTGTCTCATTAGATGGTTAATTGAAAGTTTAATGAGCTGATCGGTCGCTATTGATAAATAAGTATTTCTATAATGTTAATTCGGCCTTTTATAATAGATTGCCAAGCAGTTTGTAGGGCTAATGCCACGATAATTGCTTAATGCACACATTCTCGATGTATTTTTAAGCGGTTATACTTCTCACCACTAGATCATAATTCAACAGTTTTAAAATGCAGATTATTCAATGTTACATTAAATCTAACCATTTATACGCGGAATGAAAAATTGCAGTCATTTATGCACAGCTGAAAAAAATCTTTTTATTTTATTTTATTTAAATAATCTTCTCTATCGGAGAAGTTCTATAATTATCTCATTAGTTTTTATTTTTTTATGCTTGAAAATAGAGATAAGAAAAAAGTCTGTACTTCTAATTTTTTAAAAATATTCAATTTTGATATATCGTCGACAGAATTAAGATTATATTTAGTTTTCTCAAATAAATAGCTTGTAAAGTTATAATCAGATTTAGAAAAGCAGTATCTAATTTATTATTACTTAACAAGCTATTAAAATCACTCTCTGTTTATTGTTTAAAATAGAAAGTGCTCTGAAACTTTGTGACGATTCTGAATACCGAATAGATTTTTCTGAATTTTGACAAAAAAATTGTGGTTATATCTAATATTTAATAGGCCTCTAAAAACCATTTTTGAGATTTACTGTTGAATCTGCCTCTAATTTTGTGTATTTTTATTTTGGACGCCAGCAGTTTAGAACTAAAGCTTTCTATGCTAATTGAATTAATTATGTGATTATTTGAATTTTTATTGATTAGGGAGGCGAAGGTCAGCACTCAAAAATGGTAAATATATACTCATTGAAAAATTACTTTTATGCCAGAATCAAAATATATTATTTAATTTATTCATTATTACTATTGAAATGCGGATATGATCTCAAATTTATTAGAAATTTTAATAAAAAAATATATTAGAATAATTTTTAGGATTCATAAAATATTTACTAAATAATTTTGAGAATTTTAGTGATTCCTTAATTTAAATTTCTCCTGCAACTTGTTATCACTAGACCCCCAAAAAATCTCTGATCTTCGAAACTCACCAATAAAATTAAAAACATGACTCAAAGTGCCACAGAAGTTGTTGGCTAAGGATTTTATCTGTTCTACTTTAAAATGAAATATTTGATTAAACCCGGGTTTTATATTTTCTCTGCAAAATTTTATTTGATCTTATTTAACTATTTTTGTTAGTATAATCGACAGCATTGCTTTTAAGTCATTTTTTTAGTTGTTTGATATATTTCTATTTTGTTGTCTAAAAGAGCTTTGAATTTAAATAAAATATATTCAAAAAATAAGCGCAGGGAAAGCTCTTTGCATATAAACGGTTATTGCGCACAAATGGTGTTTATTCGTCACACAAAAGCGTGTTAAGCGAAGCCATCCTATTGTGATAATTCAATAAATGGCAAAATATTGTCAAGTTATAGAACGATTCCCACGTTTGACAAAAGAACAGACCCGTTAATATTAATGCAAATACGCTAATATATTGTAAGCTTTCCCAACATTTATGATAACTGATCAGTTCATTATTACAAATGATTGAATGGGGAATTTTTATTGCAATGCATATTAAGAGTTTCAGTTATGAAGTGCCACTAACGTTCACCAATAATTAAATTAATAAATACCAGTTCATACAACTCATAAATACTTTAAATATTATGGTCGGCATAATTAGTGTAGTAGTAGTTGATATATTGATATGGTTGGAGACAGGAGTGTACATATAAATCAATCAATGTAAAACAGTCTCAGGTATTGAGCGTTGAGTTGAGTGCAGCACTGTAACAGTACTACATAGTGATACACTATTATACTACATTTTGTTGCGTTTTGTTGAGACCTACATCAAAGTGACGATTGCTGATGGCTCAACATTGTGACACGCATGTTAGGTGGTCTCGCCTGTCAAACCAACTCAAATGGTCATTTATCATCGTCACTCATTTGACAAACAGGTGCTCTTAGACCACTAGGATTAGAAGACAATGATACACCTTAATCTGTTTACAATGATGCTAAGAGAATAGAGCAAATGCGCCCCTTTTTGAGATATCGCGGCGCAACAGCAGGAAAAATACAAATCTCTGTGCAAGCAGTTATTGATATGCGCTCAATATATCCTTGAATAGGCGGTTCACTTCCAGACTTATCATTTTAAATCATTAAATAAGAATGTTTCAAATCGCTAAGATTATGATTGCGTTGCAAATTGTATTTGAAAATTATTTTGTTATCTTTTCAAACATTTAGGTCCGCGATCGAGAAAAATAAAAAAGAAAGATAAAAAGCCCGACGAAAAAAGGCCTCGAACTGCATTCACAGCCGAACAGTTAGCCAGATTAAAACAAGAATTTCAAGAAAATAGGTGAGTGATTACATGTTATTTTTATAATTATTTTTGACATTTATTTTTGCTTAAATCATGATTAATACCCGTACCAGTAAAGCCATACTAGTAATACTGTACTTACTAACTCGCAAATAAAAAACCGTTTTTACTGTAGATATTTAAATGAAAGACGTCGTCAGGACTTAGCGCGAGACCTCAAACTAAACGAGTCACAAATTAAAATTTGGTTTCAAAATAAGAGGGCCAAAATTAAAAAGTCATCGGGAAGTAGGAACCCGTTAGCTATGCATCTGATGGCTCAGGGATTATACAATCATAGCACTGTATCCAATGATGGAGAGTGTGACGACGACGACGATGACTCGGACGAGAGAGACTCGTCCTGTACTTCGCCCATTGATCAGTCCGATCATCTAAAGAACAAACTGTCGTAGTTTTCAAAATTAAGTGTAAATATTATATAACTTATAATTATATTAAATATAAATATGAACAAAATCTATATAATATAAATTACATTATACTAATAATTATATTGTACATCCAATTCCATTCGATTAGGGGTTATTGAGAAAGACAAATACTAAGGGAGAGAGAGAGAGAGAGAGAGAGAGAGAGAGAGAGAGAGAGAGAGAGAGAGAGAGAGAAACAGCTAATTAATTGTATATATAGTAATAATAAATAGTTATTGAAACTCTGATTAAAAATTAATTGAATATTCAGCGTCATAATTGCAGCCTACCATAAACACAAATTGCTAATTTTAAAACCAAACGTCGTCTATCTATATGCTAATTACTATAGAATTATCGAATCTCGAATCAAACGAAACAGTTAAAAAAATTTCAGTTTTATTTATTCGAAAATTATAAATGGTTATCGTTTTTCTGAATATTAGACACGGATAAAGATTTATAAATAATAAAATAATATATGATACAAATATTTAATATCCATATAAAACACATTAGGACATCGAAATTATATTTATTTTGTATTGTTGTCACACCAGTAACGCAAAAGTGCGGCACCATTAGTAAAATAAATATTATTTAATAAATTATTTATAAACCTCAACCTTTCATAGCGGCTTACAGTGACACCACAGTTATATAATTAGTGTGAAACAAAACTAGAAATATTTTGAACAAAAAAAAAGATTGTTGGTTTTTTTTTGTTTCTTTCTCTCATATTTGTATTACCTATTTGTAAATTCTAATGCGATTAATTCATCGTTTAGTTTATCTTATTGTAAAAAAAGAAATCAAAGTTAAATAACAAATAAAAAAATTGGAAAACACGTTAATTTGTTTATTATGCTGAATTTATTATTATTATTACATTTAATGATGATTTTTTTAAAAAAACAAATGCACATTTTTCAGTTTAAATATGGAATTTTCTGAGCAAACGGCATAAAAGTGATGAATTTGGCAAAAATTTTAAGAGTTTCCATAACAAAAATGCGTTCTTTAAAAACAGTGAATAAACTGATGAATTTAGGAGCTGTCACGCCGTTTCCGCGACAGAGCCATTAAGAGCTCATTAAGGCAAACAAGTTTGTTTTGGTGCTTCTAAAGGAGAGACTGATGCGATCACTAACTATGTGATCACATTACCAAAATACTTTGCAACACGAACTCCGCAATCAATGTATCAGTTGTATCTATCGAGCATTATCTGAACGAGACTAATGCTTTCAATTTTATTTTTTTGAATAAGAACAAGTAATACTAAGTGCGCTGAATATTATGCGTTTTTTAATTTCAAATTTTAAATTGATTTTTACGAAAATTGTTAATTTCAGGGTTCAGATAATTAATGAAACAAACGATTTAATATGCGTTAAAACGCTTGAAATAACAAATTATCCTAATTGTTTTTAATTAATTATTGCATGGAGACAATATAATCAAATAGTAAAAAATATGTTTATATTGAAGCCCATCAGCAGTAGTTGATTGCATTTGAATATAGCCATTATAAAATAGGTGGAGAGCTAACTCGTAAGCGAATTTATTTCTGGCCAAAGGCAGGCACGCATGAAGTGTAAAAAAGCAAAACAGGAGGGAATAGAGTAGACCGCCTTACCTCACATTTGACTCTCTTTTTTAGATGTTTGTTACTTTATATAAATTGTAAGTAAAGTATATATATAATGTGTATATATATATATAAGTATATATATATAGGTGAAAATATGCAGTATATTTTTCTTAATTTAATTGGTATGTAAAATCTGTTATGGTATTATTCTGTTTTTTTAAATATGTTTATTCAATAAAAACAAAGAATACGTTTAGAATAAATTTATCGGAACTAAATGTCAGCAGTTATCTTTAGGAAAAAAATTAATAACAAAAAATTATTAGTTCTTTGTTAGACTATGTTAAAACAGTTTTGCTGATTTGAATCTCATTTTTCAACACCTAATAAAGAATTGTTTTTATTACAGTATTAATTTGATGTTTTATTGTTACCAGTAGTGTAATGATTCATAAGAAATTCTTTTATTTTGATATAATCTTTATAGCAGACTAACTCGTAAGAAAGAAATCAAATTGAGTGCATTAAACAAAGCTTAAAATGCTATCCTATATTTATGTGTACCATCAAGACATATATATACTCTGGATATAAATATAAATATAAATACTAGGAGTGAGAAGAAAGAAAAAAGCAAGAATTAAGTTTGCAATGATGTCAATCAAACGCATAGAAGTTGAAATCTAATAAAGCCTGTGACCTGTATTTAGAATAAAAACACTTGATATTTGATTAGTGGTCGAGTTGCCAGTTGCAGGTATACTGCAAATGAACACCTTTGCAAATACACAAGTATTATATTAGAATCAATGAAATAGCATATAAAGTACATCCTTCTTTTATATTTCAAGCATTTTTTCCATTTCTTCGATTGTATTGCCATTATAATCATCGAAGCATTCATGTATACTACGTATATAATGTGTGCGCCAATGCATCGACGATGACGACGACCAATGATTATGATGATGCGTCCATACTGTCGGCAAACTCGTATACTTTTGCATGCTATGCTTGGTTTGATAACTGATACTTTGCCAGTAGGAAATTGCAGGTTTCAAAACATACCACTCAACGACGAGATTAGCAAACACTACTCTCATCACAAATCAACTCATTTCAACTATAAAGCATTGTGGCACTGATCAGCCATACGAAACACCGCATCAGTCACAACCACAACCACCTCTACTCTTCTGTTCTATTCTCTTCTCTTATGCGCTTTCCTGCGCAATCGTTGCAACGAATGGTCATTTCATTTTTTGTTTTTCACTTAAAAAACTGAAATTTCTTGAGAAACACACTTTTTATGAGATAAGGAATCAGCTTATACTTACGAAATACCAGGTATTGCTAGGTTTCACACATGAATTGTTTTCACTGCGGTGGTCCCAGTTCTCATTACAATTACTTATCGAAAAATTACTGGACAACTTTTTTAGTCCAATTCACAAAAACTAAAAAAAAATCTCTACGAAAGTAATTGAAACAAGAAAACAAAAATGTAATAAAATTAATATTTTTTGCCCAAGAAATATCTACCGATAACGTTATATGCTCCATATAATAGACTAAATACTAATAGACTTCAAGCAATATACAGTAACTTTAAAAAAATTACATTAAAAATATTATCGAGTTTTCAATTTACAACTTTAGTTTAATAAATTCATTGGTTTAATAACGATATATTTTTAGTTTTTGCATTAATCGATAATTATAAAGAAATATAAAACAAATAAATATTAATTTAATTTTAATTAAATTTCTCTAAATTAATTATTGAGTTAATAATTTTTGATATCTATCGCCGATAATTTATTAAACTTTTATTCATTAATTTTTAATTAATTTAAAAACCGCTAAAAACAAAATAAAATGTTTAATATTTCAATAAAAATCAGTCAAATACTATAAGTCAAATATTTTAATTAAGAATTTTTTATTCAATTTAATAAATTAAAGTCACTTACATTAAAATGAATTTTAGAATCTATAATTTGATATTTCAAAAAATGAAATGTACAAAATATATTGCAGAGTAAACACAAATACTTGTTTTTTTCTTCTTACAGTTAATGCTCTGTTTGTGTTGTTCGGCTTATTATTAATAATATAAACAATGCAAATTGTTTGTATGTGTGTTTATTTGGGTTAGTTTTTTGTAATGGAAATATTGAAATTACATTTTTTTAAGATGAGTAATTTAGTAGATATATAAGATACTTTTTGTAAATGCTTTTATTGTAAAAAAAATTAAATTACAACAAACAACAAAAGAGTTCACTGTAACACCAGTTACTGTTAATTTTGCGATAACAAAGTCATTTATTTCAACGATTTTTTACTCACTTTAATAAATTTTTTTAAAAAGGAAATAACTATTTTTTTCCGAAAAAAAATAATTTAAATTTTTTTAAATCAAAACGAAGCGAGTATATGTGAACGTAAGAACTGAAAAGAATTATAAATCATATTTGCATGAAGATATTGGAATACAAGTGGTATAAAAGAAATATATGATACATAGTAAGTAATAGTTATTACGTTTTGACATTTATTTATTATATACCACTTTCTGCAAACATTATATCATTCACTGTGGCGTTTAATCATAAATATGTTTCTGATAAAAAAGCTAACATAACTACTAAATTTTAAATTAATGATATAAAGTGAGAATCAATTTTCTTTTATGTGTTACAAGTCAGTCACAATTATCTCGTATGAAATTACTTGAAACTTTTATTACTGTTATG
This sequence comes from Steganacarus magnus, assembly GCA_034698365.1. NCBI lineage: Eukaryota > Metazoa > Arthropoda > Arachnida > Sarcoptiformes > Steganacaridae > Steganacarus > Steganacarus magnus. Next base: position 3,203 of record JAQIVF010001449.1, on the reverse strand, counting down.
TAATACTTTTGATTAAAGATGTTTACGGGTCGGGTGACCCGTCGGTTTTACCCAACGGGTTTGTAATCGGTTCGGTTCAACATTTCTTAAACTCTGTTCGGTTCTTAAACACAAATTAATTAAAACCAGTTAATAACCCATAAACCCGACTAATGGAATTTTACTATATTATTTGCATCAAAGTATTTTATAAGATTATTGCACATTTTGTTTGCAATTACTAAATATCTAAGTTTGTTATTTTACGTGAGAGAAAATCTAAAATTATGCTTTAAAAATGACTTAATCTTCTAACAAAAGTGATAATACATTAAATGAAGTTGATATATCAAAAATATGTGAAAGAATTTGCAATTAAACATTAGTAATTAAAAATTATATCTTAATAAAAGTGTGTAATTAATTAATATAAGTAAAATTATTTAAAAAATTCGATTTGTTATCGGGTTATCTCGGTTTTTGTTAAAAAAATTTTACTATCGGTTTTCGGGTTTATTATCAGTTCGGTTCGGTTTGTCACTACAGTTCTACGGTTAGGGTTGGGTTAAGAACTCAATGTCACGGTTCGGTTCTGTTCGTCGAAGTACACATCTTTACTTTTAATCGCCTCCAATCTGACAGATTAAGCATCAATAAATACTGAAAAGATTTCAAAGGGTTTTCTTTTCAAAATTAAACGAATATTAAGTATCTTTTAATTTTTCATTAGCTATTCGAAAATAGCAACAAAAATAGGATGATATTTGTGAACCAAATTTATTTTGAAAGCATATTGTATATGTTTGAATGCGTACAGTGTTGTGTTGTGCAAAATAAAAAACAAATTAAAAATAACTTTCATTGACAGAAAATTGTAATTTTAGTAATTTTAAATAAATAAGCAATAAAAATTTAAACTAAGTTTATTTGCGAAAACCTGAATTATAGAGTCTCGAAAGCTAGCATCAAAATAGTTTCAATTATCTTTATTTATATTTAAATATTGTATTAAAATGAGAGAGTTTTTTTAGTTAAATTTTGATTAAATTTTTTATTTAAATAATAATTTAGTATTTCGATAATGACCTTAATTTAAATAAAACTTGAAATGCAATTTTAATTGCAGAAAAAAATTTGCGTGCAATTTTGTTCATTTAAAATTTTAAATATTTTATCATTAATTAATAAAATAAATTCTTAAATAATTTTAGTAATTATTTTAATTTAGTTATTTTCCGAAACAAAAATGAAAAGAAAAAAGTATCGCCTTCTAGTGTCTGATTTTTTTATACACTTAAATATGCAATAAATAGTTTCTAAGAACTTTTTGAGTATATTTTTGAAATTATGTTGCCTACAAACTAATTTTAAACTATTTTACAAAAATATATTATTTGAATGAACTACGGATGAATTTGTAGTTCATTAGTTAGACATCAGTTAGTTTTCTTTTAATTCAGAACGCATATTAATAAAGGAGTAATTTTATAACAATTATTTTGTTGCGAATTACTTAAATTTATATTTGATCAGTGGTTTGTGGTGAATCGAGAGCTATATTGTCGTGAATTGATGGCTAAAACGCGATGTGCGAGAAGAATGCTCGTAAAATAATGCTATTTGCGAGTTCATACAAGTTATTACAGATTTTATTAGTTTAGTTATTGTTATCGTATAGTAATAATAAAAATTAATATCAGTAATCTCTGTTTTCTTTGCGTTAATGCATAATAATTTGCAATTATTATAAATTTACTGTAAAATAAAAAATCCTTTATTATTGACTTTTGCTTAATATTAATTATTTTATTGGTTCGTTGTTAAATCTAATAAATTATAATAGGTTTTTTTTTATTTTTCAAATTTTAACTCTACATTATAAGCTCACATTAAAGAAATATTTTTAAAAAATAGCAAAACTCAGTCTAGAGTTTGATGATTTATTTAATATTAAATTATCTAAATGAGAGTTAATCATGCATACAAACATCTAAAGATTTTTATGACATGTTATTAAGAGTACGATTTTATTTATTTATTTAAATAATAGATTAAGTTAAAAGTAAAATATTTAATAGCATTAAAATTGGTAGCTTAGAGAATATTTGACCCAAAACTTTCGAATATCTTTTAACGCTGGAATGTATACAATTTAGAATTTATATAATTAATTGTAAATATTTAAAAATTTCTGAATTAAAAACGGGTTAATTATTATAAGAAATAATCAATTTTAAAAATAATAATACTATGTGTGAAAAAAAAATTTTAGTTGATTTTATTTTTTAATCAAATTTGACAAAACTGTTCATTATTTTGGTTAGTATATGTTAATTGCGTCAAACGTTTTTTAATAAATTTGGACGCTAATACCTGGGGTCTAATTTGCATTATTTCCTGAAACTCTTTCGGATAAGTAATTTGGTCTTCGGTAAAACGATCGACCAGTGCTACACAAATGATGGCGCCTTTAATGCCAGTGTAGTGACACATCGATGCGAAGGTAATCGCTTCCATCTCGATGTTGAGAACGCCAGCATTTTTTAAAGATTCAATATAATCCATTTTCTGTTTTTGGGTATAATTGCAAAAAGCTCCGTCACGTCTGCCCTGAGACTCGTAAAAGTCAAGCGCACACATCGTTGTGCCGCACACTACCTTGTAATCGCAACTTTGTTCATCTGCTATTAATTTAATTTCTTTGACCAGATCTTGATCAAACAACGCCGGGCGGCGAACGATTTTACCCAATATATGCTTTAAAATGATTTTATGATTGAGAATCAAGGCGTTTGCAGGGAATAGGGATATATAAGTTTACGGGTATGGGCTGTATTACACTTGAATATTCTAAGACGAATAATCCCGCATAACATACAAATAAAAAATTGTCCAACAAGTTTTTATAATATAATTTTTCTCACAAGTTTTGAGAAAAATTTTAATTTGTAAACTTATAGTGGAGAGAAATATTTAGCAGTTTATACATTTTAATAATACTTACAAGTTCATAGTATGGCCGGAGTAAACCATCGACCGCTTTATCTGATATGACAACAGTGCCGGCATCTACACCTAGTTATTCAAAATATTAAATTACTAATGTTAAATATTAAAAATTTAGTTTAAAGAAAAGCTTTTAAAAATTAGATATTATTAATATCTTATCAAATGTGACTAATTATATTATGTAAAATATATTTTCGAGTCCAAACTCGATTTCT
>JAQIVF010001448.1:0-14037 GCA_034698365.1 Steganacarus magnus | reverse complement strand
TTTGCAAAATTTAGTTGTAAATAAAATTTTATTGATACTCAAAGTTTCGTGATTTGATTCACTTTACATTGCATTTAATGTGAACATCTCTAATAAGTTACATTTTTATCAGCAATAATGCAGCAAATTTATTGATTAAACTTTATAAATTAGAAAAATATTCATCACATAATTAAGCTGTCTCAGCGGAAATGATAGTTTTCAGTTAATATATGATAAATAAGATTAACAAGTAATGTTCTAAGAATTTCATTATTTCGAAACGAAAACTAAAATAAATGTTTAGATAAAACTAGCAAATGGGAGGAAAAAATAAAAATTAATAAACATTTCGTGTTAACGTTTAAAATAGCTATTTTGTAAATAATTATTATAAGTAATCATTTATCTATAAATATGATAAAAGTTTTAATATACTGTATATAAACACTACTTCGAAATGTGTGCAAAATAAGTTAAATATATGCAGATAAATAGATAGATAGCTACCGCACAATAAGGACTACATTATCGCAGAATTTAATTAAATAATTACTATACGCGTAAATATAATTTTGTTTGTTGAAAAAAAAATAATAATAGCTGAGCGCTAATTTTGAAACAACGTTCGGGTGAAGTCAATATAATCGTAACCATTCGGTACTTCTCTTCCCGTTTTGGGATCGACGTATTTCTTCATACGACGCATACAATACTCGGCCATTTCTTTTGTAAGATTCTAAATGAGAACAATTTAAAAAGTTGAGAATAATATTTAACATAAGCAAATAAAATCGTTTCGAATCAATTCTAACCGAATATAAATCATCGGCAGTGACGTATGCTCTCTCGTTGGCAGCGATAGCTCTGAACGCGTTCTCAATTTCTTCGCTGGTCGTAACGTTTTCAGTTTCTCTCGAAATCATAAATGCCATATATTCTTGTAACGATACGTAACCATCTCTGTTTGGATCGACAACATCTAAAATCGCCTCAAACTCGGGGTCGGGCTGTCCCTCTTCGACCATTGGTAAGTCGTATCCCAGAGCGCGTAAACAACTCTTGAATTCCTGGTGATTCAAACGACCGGATTTGTCTTTATCGAAATGCTTGAACATCATTGAAAATTCTTTGAGTGCGTCTTCAGAAACGCCGGATTGATTTCTGGCCTGTATTTGTTGCTCGAGATTGTGTTGCATTCTCATTCCCAACTGATCCAATTGATCCCATTGCTGCGCGAGACCAACTGTGCTGTGTTCGGTGTATCGATTATCTAAAATGAGATGCTCTTCAAGAGTAGCGCCTAAATCTTCAATCTTTTTAAGATCACTCTTCTTGGCTCGAACATCGGCCGCTTTACGACGTGTGGCCTCGAGCTGCGCTTCCAGAGTTCCGGTGCCTTCCATCATAGAGGAACTGTTTAACATTGAAAAAATTAATATATGTCATATTATATATAATGTTAGGCTATATTAAATTTGATATTAACCCGTCTAAGAGCCACATTCTGTAGTTTGGCGGTTACGATGAGCCAAAATTCAAACAATTGTGAATAAAAACAAAATTCTATATTAGTTTCAAACTCTAAAACATGTTAATTATTATTAATAGCATTCACGCGAGGAATTAAGTAATGCTTTTGCAAATGCTTTTGCAAAATATTTAAACAATAGTATACCGCGTTTCAGTAATCCATTGATGGAAAATGTTGGCATGTTTCGCAAACTCACGTCTGAGTCTATCATTCTCTTCCTGTCTTTGGTACTCCTTTGCGAGTTCCACGTCTCTCTCTTGAATAATTTTCTGTAAATTACGCCACGTGTCTTCGAGCGCTTCCATCGTAAACCATGTGTAAGGATTAGAGCCAACGTTAAAGCTCTTGATTTGTCGATCTAATTGCGCCAAAACTTCGAAATCATTTTGCGCCGATGATAGTGATGCCTGAAATTGTGAATGCGCTTCACGTAACGCTCGAATCTCTTCGATCGAATTACATCGAACGGGATCAGTCAAATCTTCTTCGGCATTCTCGAACCACGAATTAAAAGCGGAAGCTTTTTTAGCAAAAGTGAGAAACAAGTCCTCAATTTGTTTGAACTGTTCTTGCATTCGCAGTAAGCGCTGCTTTCGAGCTTCGCTCGCACCCAATAAATTATGCCAACGACTCATAACATCGTCGTGTCTTTTGATTATTGCTTGAGTTTGATTATGATTAGCGGCCACCAACTGATCCTTAAGCTGCGTTATGCTGTGTATACCTTCTTGTTCGAAAGCAGCCAATCCAGCATCAAATGTCTCTTGTTTCTTAAATTTCAATAACAATGAGCTTATAAGTTAGATGTCTTATAACTTAAAACAAAACAAATATACACATACCGTTAAAAGTGTAGAAACACTAGACAAATCGCGGCCATAATCATCACTACGAACTTGCACTTCCTTATCGGCGATCCAACTCTCGACAACATCTGCTTTCCACATAAATTGCAGATAAGCCGAGTTATCCATGAGTTTACTCTTTCGTCGTCGAGCAGATGCCTCTAACGAATCTAATCTCGACTGAAGCTGTTGCAAACGTTGATCAATACCATCTGAATGATGATTGCCTTCGGAAATTAACTGCTGACCGGCAGATATTATGTCAGCGCACCGTTCCCTGTGCACAGCAAAATCAGCTTCAAAAGCGTCATGTTTTTTCAATAAGCCCTGAACTGCAGCCATTGTGTCGCCATAATCTTCGATAGAAAGTAATTGTTGCTTTTCGGAAATCCATGCTTCTTCTTCCTCCACTTTAGCCAAAAATTGCTGAAACACCAGAGATTCTTCCAATTTGTTTCCTCTTAGGTTTGCCATTCTCTTTAACTCTTGCCAATTTTGTTCTAAAGCTTGCAGTCTTTGCTCAATTTCGGGAACACCAAGATTCGACTCAACCATCAACTTCTGTCCGGCGTCTTGAACTGCTTGAATCGACGGCTCGTGAGAACCCAATTCCGCTTCTAATCGTTTATGCTTTTTACGCAAGTTTTGAACGCCAGTTAAATCTCTGCCATAATCATCAGAATTGACAAGAAGTTTCTTTTCTTTAATCCAACTCTCCTCGTCTGCGATATCTCTGAAGAACTGGTGAAGTGTGTTCGCCTCATTCAATCGCGTTCTTCTATACGTCGCTAATGTTTTAACTCTTTCGTATCTTTCATTAATAGATAACCGTTTCTCTTGAATGGTTGCGGTGTCGAACTGTCCAGACTCTATAAGGCTATCAGCCAAAGCGTTCATGTCTTTGATTCGCTCTTCGTGCGCAGCGATGTCTGCTTCCACTAAATGATGCTTTTTGATTAGGTTTTGAACCGATGATAAGTCTTTGCCAGAGTCCTCGGACTTCAGCAAACTCTCCACTTCTCCCAACCAAAAGTCAATATCCTTAACTGCAGCGTTAAATGTTCTTTGTTTATTTGCTTCTTTTAATTTAAGCGACTTTTCTGATGTCTTCTGAGTTAAATTATTCCACTGTTCAAAAATTGATGTCAGTCTTTGCTGGACAGCTTCTTCACTGCCGGCACACTTTCTCTTATCAATAAGATTTTCTCCCATTCCTAATACAGCCTGAATACGATCGGCGTTTGCTGCCAGTTCAGCCTCAAATGCTATGCACATTAAAAAAATAAATTTAAAGTTAAAATTTAAATAAAATGATATATACCTTGATGTTTCTGATGTTTAGATTGTATGTTAGCGGGATCTTTATAACTCTCATCCATAGCCATCTGCAGCTTCTCTGCGATCCAGTTCTCGATCTCATCCGCATCTCTGGAAAATTGTTGCAAAGTTTGCGATTCACCCAATTTTGATCGTTTTTCGATGAGAGCATCTTTCAAGTGCTTCCAACGATTTAAGACTTGTTCTTTCTTTTCATTAATAGGATCAGAGGCGTAATGCTGAGCATCAACTAATTGATCGGCAAGAGCTGTAAGAGCAGCTATTTTCTCCTCCTGAGCACTGATAGCTTTATCGAAGTCTTCATGCTTTTTAATCAATGCCTCAACATTGTCACCTCCCATATCATCAGAGCTAAGAAAAGCTTCTCTGCTTGCCATCCAATTTTCTGCCTGTTCACAGTCCCTATAAAATAGCTGTAATTCAAGACATTGATCCAATTTCATTCGTCTCATAATCCACGCTTTCTCCAACTCTTCTCTAGAATTGTTTAATTTATCCAATTTTTCTTGAACTTCGGGACTCGCATAATGTTGCGATTGAAGTAAATGCTGTCCAAAAGCCTCAAACGCTTGAAAAGCACCAGTTCTGGCATCGATCTCTGTCCTATGTTCCTGGTGTCGCTCCAATAGCGCTTCAGCACCTGTTACGTCATTCGCCAATTCATCCGAAGACACTAAACTCATCATTGTATTGATCCAACTCATAAGATCTCTATAATCAGAAAGAAATCTTTGCAAGTCATACGAATCCAATAATTTTTCTTTGCGAGCGTTCGCTTTAGCAGTCAATTGAGTCCATTCTTCATTAATTTCTCTCTGTTTTTCGTAAGTCTGTTCAGCCGATTCTGGATGCGTTTGCATCAAACGGCGAGCAGTTTCGTCCAACTGTTTAATCTTATCACCCAAAGCAGCCAAATCTCGTTCTAAGCCATCGTGTTTTCGCTGCAATGTTTGAACCGATCTTAAATCATGTCCATAATCATCGTTATTTAACGCATCATCTTTTTCTTGAATCCAATCTTTAGTTTCATCGACATCTCTATGGAATCGTTGCACTTCGTGAGCGGAGCCAAGTTGTTGGGCTCTTTCACTCGTCACTTCTTGAAGGTGAGACCACTTAAGATTGAGCTCATCCACCTGTTGATTAATTTTCACCGCTGCCTCAGTTTGACCCAAATTCGATAATTGCGTCGCCACTTCGTTCATCTCTGCGAGTCTTACTTCGTTTGACCTCAAATCAGACATAAAGTCATCGAACTTTTTCTGGAATACTTCCACTTGTTCCAAATCATCGCCAACTTCTTGCACGGAAGCAATTTGTTCCTTGTCCTTAATCCATTGCGCCAATTCTGCCGCTTCGCGGACCAATTGATAAGCTTTACATGATTCTTCTAATTTAGTCTTACGCTCATTTCCAAGAGCTAACAAGTTATCGTATTGAGCCTCAATTTGCGACTGTCGCGCACCGATTGAACTCTGATCTGCTAAATGTTGTTGACTCGCAGATAATGCCGCCTCGATTTTCTTCACGTAAGCCGCGGGAACAAAGCCCTGTCTATCGTTAACCTCCACTTTCCACCAGTCCTTATTGTTTGAGTTCAAAAGCGACAATACATCACCCTTTTTCATAGATACTTCTCGCGGCGATTTTTCTGTATAATCATATAACGCCATAACGAATTCCTTTCCTGCGTGATCGACAACAGGTGTCTCCTGTTGTTTACAACTCTGTGCCTGTTGTCTCAACGATACAATAGTGTTATTAAAAGCTACCAAATCAGCCATCAAAGCCTCATGTTTTTTCAATAACGCTTCGGTTGAATCTTCATCTTTACCAAAGTCTTGACTGCCAACAATAGGCTCTTTCTCTTTCATCCACGATTCCGCTTCATTAGCGTCAGCGAAGTATTGGTGTGCTTGCAAAGAGTCTTCTAAGTCTTGCTTTCGTTGATTAGCCTTATCCTTAAGCGAATGCCATTTATCGTTGAGAGAATGAACTCTCTTTTGTATCTCATCTTTGGCGAAATGTCCTTCTCTTATCATCTCTTCAGCGCTCTGACAAACCGATCGAATTCTATGTTCGTGATTATTAATCTCAGCCAACATAGCCTGATGTTTTTTAATTAGATTCTGCACACCAATTAAATCCCTGCCTCTGTTAGTGGAAGCAGCGATTGGCTCCTTCTCTCGAATCCACGATTCTTCATCCTCGATGTCTCTAAACAGCTGTTGCACTCGCAGTGAATCGTTGAGTCTTAGTCTTCGAGCAACAACTGGGGCCTGAAGACCATTATATCTTTCGATAAGTGCCTGTTGTTTGGCTTTAATAGCATCAGAGTCAAAATGTCCGCTTTCAACAAATTGGTTTGCGTGTATAACTACGCCATCCACTCTGTCTTGATGTGAAGCAATGTCCGCTTCGAGTAACGCTTGCTTTTTCAGCAAATTTTGCACAGAAGTCAAGTCTTTGCCATAATCTTCAGACTGGATCTGACCCTCAATTTCTGCGAGCCAGAGTTCGATGTCTTCAACACTACGATTGAACTGTTGCTGAGCGGCAGCATCTTTCAATTTCGAACCTTTGTCTTCGGCTGCTTCTGTGAGAGACTGCCATAATTCGCATATCTCTGTAACTCTTTCATTAATTCTTGGCGACGCGTAATGGTTTCCATCGATTAATTCTTTGCCTAATGTAGTGATTTCGTCGATTCTAGACTTATTAGCATTTAATTCTTGATTAAAATTTTGATGTTTCTGTAGTTTTCCATTTAAATTTGTCGGATCGAGATAACTTTCATCGGAAGCGGTCTTCAATTTCTCTGTAATCCAACCTTTTGTCTCATCACAATCTCTCTCGAATTGTTGCAATCTATACGAGTCTTCCAGCATTGATCTTCTAATACTAGATTTTTCCAATAAAGCATTTCGTCTTTCGAGCAAAGCCTCTCTTCGTTGGGCGACATCATCGGCAGCATAATGTTGACCTTCAATCAATTTTGTGGCGAATTCATCCAACGCTTTGATTTTCTCCTCTTGAGCTGCCAAAGATTTTTCAAAGTCTTCGTGCTTTTTAATTAGTGCCTCAACTGAATCTAGTGAATCACCCAAATCGTCATTAGCGAGAAAAGCTTCCTGTTTAGCCATCCAAGTGTCCGCTTGTTCAGTGTCTCTATAGAACAGCTGTAAATCCATGCATTGCTCGTACAATATTCGTCTCTCTTCCCAAAGTATTATTAAAGATGTTTTTTCGTTCGAAAGAATCACTAATTTATCATTCACTTCATCGATGGAAATTCCCTGTTCAAGCAATAGACGACCGGCTTCTGCGGTGGCTCTGAAACTATCTTCGCGCGCATCAATCTCTCCTCTATGCTCCTGATGTCTCTCTAACAACGCTTCGGCTCCGGCCACGTCTTTGGCCAATTCGTCCGCTGATATGATTCCTTTCATGTCGTGAACCCATGATATCAAATCTCTAAAATCGGCCAAGAATTGGTGCAATAAATATGATTCGTCCAAACGTTGTCGCCTTTCTAACGCTTTTGATTTCAACTGTTCCCACGTTGACTCAATTTCGGAGTGTTTTGCGCGCGTTTGTTCGGCAAGATCTTCGTGAAGACCACAAAGCCTTTGCGCTTCTTGTCCTAAAGTGTCAACTTTATCGGCAAGTGCTGCCAAATCTCTTTCAATGCCTTCATGTTTCTGTAAACGTTAACATTTGACTTTAATTGTACTAATTTTATGTTAACATAAAGTTCTAAATTCTTACTCTTTGTAAAGTCTGAACACTAACTAAATCTCGACCATAATCATCAGATGAAAGCATAACATCTTTCTCTGTGATCCAAGCGATCGTTTCATCGGCGTCTCTATTAAATCTCTGTATCTCGTGAGCGCCAAACAATTTTTCTTGCCTTAACAGTGTTAACGCTTTCAATCGCTGCCACGCGTCATTCAAGTCTTCCTTGCGTTTGAAAATTATCTCTCGTTCGGGATGTCCTCCGTTTATTAATTGGTCCGCCTGTTCGTTAACCTCAAATATACGAAACTCTTGACTCGCCATATCTTTTTGAAATTCATCGAACTTTCGTTGCAACACTTCCACGTGCTCTAAGTCTTGACCAATTTCGTCAGTCGTCACAAAAGCTTCTTTATCATTGATCCAGAACATCACTTCATCGCACTGTCTCAAGAATTGCACCAAAACCAGCGCCTGTTGAAGTTTTAAACCTTTGTCGGCGAGTTTTGATAAAAGCAATTCCCATAATCGGTGCAAATCGTCTAACCTTTTCTGTATATAATTAATGATATAATTAATATTAACTGATCTGATTTTAACTCATTAAAACAAGACCTAACTTTTATAAAGTTGAAACATTTTTAAATATTAAAAATAAAACAATTAAAAAATTTTACATTACTTATTATTTACATTCAAATAAGAAATAAAAATTGATAATATTAATACTTACTCTGATAACATCAGTGGCAAAGTGTTGGGCATTAATCATTTCCATACCACTGTTATCGAGAACAACGATAGCATTTGCATGTGCGGCCACTTCCGCCTCAAATGCTTGATGTTTCTGTATCTTCGCCTGTAAATTAGTAGGATCTTTGTATGACTCGTCAGACGCGGTCTGAAGTTTTTCGTTAATCCATGACTCGAGTTCGTCGGCATCGCGTTTAAAGTATTGAAAACGTCGCGAGTCTTCGAGTTGGCTTCTCTTAGTTCTCGCGGTGTTCTTAAACTTGCTATAACGACCCAAAACTGTTTCGCGTCTGTCTTGGATGTCGTCAACCGTTTCCAATACTTTTATATCTTTTGGAGGCTGAATATCCATTATAGCTGTCTATTAATTGCAAATTAAAATTAGTTATAAAAATATTTAGCAATACAGTAGGTAATCATTTTGCTAATAAAGTAACCGTTATTGTATAATGAATAGCGACTGTCTTATCAAATATCAAATTTTTTGAATTATTTGGTAATCTTATCTTTGATGAGAAATATGCAAATACTATTCCGATAAAATAATTATTTCAATAGTGTTATACACTTAAAAAAACATAGTTAACGCGTGGGTTAGAAATTAATTTTAAAAAAATAAATATATTCTTATATTAAAATTTATTTCACTCGAGAAAAAAAACAAATACCAAAATTGTGTTCAATTTTCGTCACAATATTCCCAAAAATTATTTGATAACTTGAGTATTAAACTTTGCAAATATATAATACGCTAAAACTTTATATAATTTCATTAACTGCGGCACAACAACTCATCACTGAATTTTTGAAAATTAAAACATAATATGAATTGAGGGCGTTGTCTACATGTATCGCAATAATTGCAATATTATTATTGAATAACAGTGTTTTTTGTATTGAGAATTATATTCTAACGGTCAAAATCACTTAAAGATCAGACTTACGATTATAAAGGATTTTTATACACAAAAATAATAAACCGATTAATACTAGAAGTCGAAAAAATAAATATTATTAACTTACCGTTTTTTTAACAATGTAACAAAAATTAAACTATATATTTTTCATTCAACACTGCATTACTGGAGAGAGCAGTGTATTTATATTTTGGTTGCGATGACATAATACGTGATAGTACTATACATAATTAACGTCAATATATATAGCATACCCTGTGCCAATTTAGCTTATATGTATAGAATAAATTTATGTGTTATATTGTACGTAATTTAATGTGTGATTCATTTTTCTATTGACTGACCTCCAAAAATCTGAAATCATTAATACTGTTGCAGATAAAACTATAAGTGAAAGCTGTAATATTCGTTATATTAAGCTGTATTTAACAAACCTTTCCATTTAGATGTGGGTGATTAAGCATCTTTAGACAAATTTCCTACAAAATAAAGTAACAAAATAGTCACTGATTCTGACACCGCTCCCGTATTTAAGCATTTATTGTAATTGTGTAGTAACTTATTTAAAAATTAAATTCATTGTATGTTAAATCTTTTAGAAAAAACGGATATTCATTTACTTTGTTCTTCCATTTGTGTAATCTTACGTTATGAAAATATTAGTGATGATGAGGTTCGGGTTCAAGAGGCTCTGACTGGAACCCGAACCTGAGTCGGAACCTCTCTAAGAACATTAATCTCGAACCTCTGTAAAACTTAGAGCCTAAATCCGAACCCGAACTAAAGTAGTTCTAGGTTCGGTTAAACCGCGGTTTAAACCGACTGGTTTTGTAAATAAGCGGTTTCGGTTAAAATAATTTCAATAATTTGGTCGGTTTTGCGGTTTTAACCGCGGTTTTTCGGGTTTAACCACGGTTTTACGGTTTCAGTTTTTATTTGAAAATTAGCGGTTCGGTTCGGTTTGACAAACTTAAAACCGAAGACAACTTTAACCCGATCCTCCTACCTGGAACCTCTATTACAATTTTTCAGTATAAAATTTTGTAATTGAATGTTTGGACATTAAAATAAAAATTTACAAAATATTATTATATTTATATAAGTAGTATGAATAAAATGTCTGAGAATAAAAATTTTTTATTACGAAAAAAGTTTGTAAAAATATGACATTTTACTGAAAATGCATATAAAAATAGTTGCAAAAACTATCAGAACCTTTGAAGGTTCGTAGAGGTTCAGGCTCTTAGATGTTAAAACTTCAAACCTGAATCTCTTTCAAAAGACAGAACTTAAACCCTTCAGAGGTTCAGAGGCTCAAAACTATCATCACTAGAATATTTATTTATTTCAAAACTACACTAAAATAGGCTATTTTTATTTACAATTATTTGTTTTTCACTCTAGGTTATATGATTTTTTCTACCTCTGAAATCCCCCTCCCTTCGTGTAACCCTAAAAATTTAATTTACCATATACTTGGGATTCTTACTAATAAGTCTACTTTAAATCATAGTTATACTCGTGGGAGTGCTTTCTCAGGGTTAACCTCATATTTGGAAAATTGTATCCCAAATAAAATATCATGATATTGGAAAATTATATCCAGAGTTTTTGAATTTTTAGATTACTGTAAAGTATGAAAAAATTTCATATCGAAATTTTACCCTTCATTCGCTACAGAATTTGTAAATCTATATATAGCTGACTTTTGCCTAGAGATTTAGTCCTCATTTAACTATTGTTAAATGTAACAATAATTTTTACTAAGATTTTCTAGTTATGACACATTTTAGATTCTAGTTCGATACTAACACACACTTTAGTTTTTTAAATTTTGTACTGATACTGATGCAATAGGAGAGAAAATTAAGGAAAACCAAAAACTTTTTAATTTAAAATAATGTACTTACAATTTAGGCCCACAATGTTTATACTTCCAACTCCCTAACGTATAAATTCTATTTTTCTGCACGTATTCTACTATTAACGTTTTGGTATTTGTCTGCACAATAATGTGTTAAAATAAGTTTCAAAGTAATTACAACAATAAGCTTCAGCAATTCAGTAAGAATACGCTTCAAAGTTGTAAAGCGCTTAAGATTGTGTTTAAAATACCGAATTAGAGTTTAAGCTATCAATTGCCATTTAATAATTTTATGAAAAACAATGCGGCAAAACAAAAGTATTGAGTAAATAATTTTGTTTATTGTTAACATCAAGAAACATATGTAATGCAACAAAGAACACATATTTATCTGTTGTAAATTTTTTGAATTAAAGTTTTATTTTTCTATTAAAAAAATGTAACAATAGAAATAAATAAAATTTAACAATTATTTTAACAACTCTTTTATTTTTGTAATACATCTATATATAGATGCTAAATATATATGCAGTATAGGCGCTAGAATTAAGTAATACTAATTCTGAAATGTAAAGTTAGTTACTAATAAGCAGCACTGGTATACTAAAGCTTAATTAATTGCCAGAAAAGTTTTGCATTCACTCAAAAGCCAGTTACTGAACCACAAGACTGCGTTACTATACAATACTACAGATTTTGCGAATGAATAAATAAATGCTTTTCTTTAAAGCTCTTTTAGATCTCAGTCATTCGTATCACTTTCTTAACAGCAAAAACTGTTTTTCACTTCTCTGTGCTGATGTGTTTTATGACAATTAACTCAAATTTCATACTAATGATATATTAGTTGCAATATATATGTAATATTCTATTACAGTATTATACAAAAAAAAAGAATAATTAGTTTGATTGTTGTTTGTGTTATTCTACAGTTTGTCTGTACTGTATATAACTTTTATAATACTGTATATAAGTGTCAGAGTGAATCAGTTTAACATTTTAAAACGATGCAGAAAACTCATCCAGTCGTTTATTTAAGGGATGAGTCGCAAGTAATGCTTCGCAGTGACGATCAAGGTTTGCAAAACAATTTCTTACATTTCCTTCTCATTTGTTAACCAACCAAACCCTAGTAATTATTTTCAGAAATGCTAAATGTCAGTCAAATTTTTTTGACTGTAGTTAATAATTTTACATCTTTTGGAAGATTTAATTCGGTTTTAGTATTAAGTTATTTAACTTTCAATTAAATTTTGGTTTGAAATTAGTTATGCAAGTTTTAAAAACAATTTTTTGCTTGTGTAACAAAAATTCAAAAAATTACTAAATCTATATAATCATAAATCATCGTAAAAACGAAAATTCTTTTCACTGTTTTTATTAATGTGTTTCCTAAAAATAATGAATTCGAGTATTTTTTGTCCTCAATAGTAGTATTTGCTACGAATTATTTCTCAGAAAATATTTTTTTTCATTCAGTACGAAATATCTCAGGGAAAAAAAGCATTTTCATTCGCATATTTAACATCATTTTAATTTGATGTGCAAATCATTTAATTAGTGGAACATATAATACGATAATACGAGTGCGAAACGAGGAGAACTAGATTAACGATTTCAGTATAGTTCTCTCTTCTTAAAAATGTGTGAAGTCATACGTGTATATATTTATAAAACAGACTTCCTTTTTATACACTATTAGAATAAACAATTAGCTCCTTATAAAATAAACATTTCTTAAATTTCCATTTGTTTAGCTAATGTTGGCGAGGGTCCAGGTCTTTGCGCATTTCTCCTCACTGTCATCTCCGTGATTCTAATCATTGTCACTCTTCCTTTCTCATTGTTCCTCTGCATAAAGGTTTGTCTTTAAAAGTTTGTTTTTAATTAATTGCCATTGCATATGACTGATATGTGGCCGTATGTTTTGCTCGTGTAATAACCATTACTCCGCCGCCAAATATAGACACAATTTACTGGATACCGCAATAAATTTTGAGTTTTAGCAAAACTGTTTTGATTAAACACAAAATTAGAGCGTATTTTGTTTTGATTATAGATAGGGAACTATAAGCTAAAATAAACACACTTAACAGCGAGTATTTTAAATAGAAAAGCGCACAATAATAGATGCGCGCTTGGAATACAGTTATACTATAATTCTGTGCTTTAAAAAGAGTTGAGAACATTTTTTAATCTACTCTGTAAACACTTTTGCGCTGAAAAACTGGCATTACTGTAATTGACATTTATTATTTATATAAAATCGTTTAGACAATATTCACCCCCAAAAGTTTATCAAAAAATATTTCAATTCTTTGTCAAAAAAATAATAGGTTTTCGTACGTTTAAAATTTTATGCAAAGCTGTTTTTCAGTATATAGGTTACTCATGATTGTTTGATTCGTGATGAAAAATATTCAATGAGTACCATATTTTTTCACTCGTGTTTCTTTTCGTCACTCGCTATTAAGCTCAACAACATAAGATGGTTAATAAATTATTATAAAACTGTATAAAGTAAATAAGCAAAGTATGGATTGAGAGATGCGTGGGTTTGAGTGGTAATATCTGGAAAAGTAAATTTAATCGTTTTTAAAGATTAACAAAGAATAAAAATTTTAGGAGATTTTAAGCACTTAAGTTTAATTGAAAATTACACTTCCATTTTACCATGAATTTAAAGCTTTGATCGATAGCTTATTATGATTACATTATATTTTTAAAGAATTGAAATCAGTTAAAGGTTACTTATAGAATGAAAAGTTTGTTTTATTTATTATTTATATTCAAAACCTTCAGCACATATACCTAAAAAAATACACAATATATACGTAAAATAAAAAATACTTGTAATTTTAGTAATAAACTTTAGGAAAATAACGTTCACAAGTAGTCTGAAGGTTCTAGTTTTTAAAATATTTTTTGTGTATTATATATTGAAAGGTTGGAATTATTTTGTATTCTAATATTGAATTATTTTGAAATCGTGTTTGTAGTTTGAAACTAGTTTTAAAAATTTTTATTCCAATATTTTTATTTCAAGACGTTTTAATTCGTTCTTATTCC
>JAQIVF010001447.1:0-14039 GCA_034698365.1 Steganacarus magnus | reverse complement strand
TTTTCTGTTGAGCTTGCATTGAGCTTGAGCGAGCTTAAGCTAGCTTCAAAAAGCTCGAGCTTATCCCCATCACTAATTGTTTAATAGTTGAATGCCTGTAAATGGGTTACAAGAATATACCATAAGAACACAAGACTGTGAAAACAGAAAACAGAGTTAAGCATAAAGAACACAATTCTTTGAAAAATAGCATTGATGTATGCGATAATATTATAATTTAGGTTGTAAACTATGATAACTATAGATATTGCTATAATAATATTCGTATATAATTTCACTTTAAAACAAGATCGTAACGGTCATAATATCTGACTTCGTATTAAACTTTTTAGATATATTGATGTTATTTTATTAATTATGATGTTTTGGTCGCATTACTCACTACGTTTTCGCTCCTCTATTACTCTATTTTAATTTTTTATATTATATATATCACAAGTTAAAAATATCATAAACCGTGGCATTATTCCGTTTTCTAAAAGTGGCATTCCGTTTTATAAAAATGAAATTATTTTTGTTTTCCAAAAGTGGCATTATTCCGTTTTATCTTAAATTTTTTTCACTAAAAAAGCCTATCGTAAAATATTTTCACTAAAAAAGCCTCCTATTTTGACATTTTTCACTTAAAAAGCCTCCTATTTTGACATTTTTCACTTAAAAAGCCTCCTATTTTGACATTTTTTCACTAAAAAAGCCTCCTATTTTAATTTTTTTTCGAAAAAAGCCCCCTATCAGAGTGTCTACACGGACTGACGGACAAACTCAAATCCATATATCTGACAATTTTCTAACCAAGTCAGATAAAAAATATAATATTATAGCATAAATTACTTTTAATGTAAGAAAACTTTTATAAAAAAATATTTAGTGTAAATTAATTTTTAGCTCGCTTTGAATAACTTACTTATTGGAGAAATGCTGATATGAGTTACTAAACGTATTTAATTAGTATTGCTATGCTCTCGCTTCGAAACTATTTGTTTATAATGTAATTGTTTCAAGTTTTAATTGCATTTTAATATACAATATTAAAGTTGAGTTTGTATGTGATCACAACACATCATTTAATATTGAGACTTGATTAATGACAGGCAGTAATCAAGTCTTAATTTGAAACTAAGTTTTAACTGCCAAAAACAGTTCTCAAGTAAGAATATTTTATAAAAACTTTTAGATTTTAGAATTTACTATTTGAGTTGGTTTGGTTTGAGAAAAGTTAAACCGTAGCACCTTTAATAATTATGTAAATAATATAAAAAAGAGCCCAGATTTTCGGTGAAAAAAAATCAGAAAAGGTGGTTATGGGTACAAAACTTAAGAATTCGTTAGTTATGTAAATTATTTGTATACAAGAAATTGTTATACTTTATAATTAAATGTTTTACAATACTGTCATCTGTCAACGTTTGCCATCTTTTATCCATTATGTAGTGGTAGTAGACGACAATAAGTATACTGACGGCGTTAACGCTCAACTTCTACTATCGCAAGAAATGTAAACTCTTGCGTAAGAAATGTAGCATAAGAAACACGAGATACCGTGAATAAAGAAAAGTATTGAAAGTATATAATGAAGTAGCACTGAATATAATAAGAACAACTACTTTATTGTAACAAATTATATTAATCTACAATACTGTAATTACAGACTTCCTTATTGAATGCACAGAACAGTAACGATTCTTAAATACATTGTAAAATAATCTTTTATATATGCAAGAATTCATTAATAAGTTAATCTAATAATGACTAATAACGAGTATTAAGTATGAGTAAGAGAAACCGAATAAAAGTGATGTAACTGACAGTAAACCACTTACACAAATCATTTAAAATTTGAAAAATTCCCGTAAAAAAAATTTAAATGTTTGTATAAAACCACTTTTGTTTCTTAATGTTTGATAAATTCTTTTAATTATTTGTCATTATTTTAACTGTGAGTACGTTATGTTATTTTAATTATTAAAAATAAATTACTAAAATTTAAACAAAATCAAACAAGAAAATAATTTTTCGAAACGTAAAACGATAATATTAATCTGGACTTTTAATAAAAAAATTGGATTGAATGAAAGGAATTTTAAAATTCGGTGGTTATAACTAGAGTAGAAAAATTCAGTAAAATTCTGGATTTTATGTTAACTCTTGAAAAATAGTACTAATAGTATTAATTCTTAATTTAATACTCTAAAATAATAGCGTATATTTTAATTACTTTTATTTTGTTTTAATCATTACAAAAAATGTAAATTAAAATTGCCAAAACAGGATAATCTTTTCTTACTGGAGTTCAAAACATTATGAGAAATCTTAATGATTTGAAAGATCTTATTTTTAATTATCAGGTTTTCATAGAACTATTTTTTGATTAAGCATTGAATAACTTTTGGAGTTAATTACAACAATTTTATAATGATAAATTTTTTTAAAGAATAAAAAATTCTCCTGATTAATCCTGAACTTTTCGATCCTGAATTTATTCCAGTTTTAATGATTTTCTGCCAAATTAGAGACTTTGTATTTAAGCAAATATCAAGGTTTGTATTATATAATACATGCGATTAGAAATGATGCAACTTCATTGTAATAAGTTATAGAAAGTAATCATTAGGTAAGTAATGATTAATAATTAAAAGATAAGTTATGAAGATGAGCAAGTTATGTGTAATAGTTAATGATGGCAATAGGCATGAGTGGTAAAAATTTCAGGGCTTGAGCTTATAATGCAATCACATTTATAAGGTTAATTCAATTTTTAGCTTTTTATAATAAAAATTTTATTTTTTTAATTATTTAAATCTCTAAATGCACATATTTAAATAATACTTATGGCACACATATTATTAAGTAATTTTAATATATTTAAGTAATATATGTACAAAGGGTCCAATTTACATTCAAGCTCATAAAAGATCAAGAGGTGGAAATTGAGCTTAAGTGAGTTGGGTTCAAACGAGTTTTGCGTTGAGCTTTAAACTTTGAGACATCAAAAAGTCGAGCTTCAAGCTCTGCTCAGCTCAAACTAGCTTAAGCTCTTGTTGAGCTGATTGTCATCATTAGTAATAGTGTAGTGACTAAAGTCACATATACCACATTTATCCACTACTGGTGTCAATTATATTGCTTTAATCAATTATCAGTAAGTTTGATAATTTTAGAAATTGGAGACACATTGAAATATTCGTTAAAAAATAAACGTCTGCTTCGAAAAGTTTTTTTCTACTACCAGTTTTCAAAAATGTAAAAATAACTACATTCAAATAACCAGTTTGTTCTTAAAATTATTGCGATATTTAATCATAATTATAATTATGAATTTGAATCATAATTTTTTATAATCATATTCTGTCCGAATCTTGTATGTCCGCACATAAGATTTTTCAGCTCGCTTTCTCATTGCAACTAATTAAGGACTAGTTATGAATTAGGCATGTCCTTTCATTCTAGAAAATTTCAAGATTAAAAATGTAAATAATGTAATAGGGTTAAAAATGTATTAAATTGGGTCCAAAATTAGGGTATCAAAATTAGTCATAACTGACAAAATCATGGGGTCCCAGATTTTATAATGACTTGGCAAAATTTTTTAAAAAAAAATCTTCATTTGAAATTTTTCATGTTAAGCCGGAATTACACACCCACTAAAAACACATTAAATTTCTACGACAAATTTTTGAGATTTGAAGGTATTTTGGTCAAAAATAAAAAAATGTTTCCTAAATATGGTAATCTTAGTGTCAAACAAAATATTAATTCCTTTTTTCGAGCATTAAATTTGAAATATTCTGGTAAAAGTTAAAATTAGGGCTATTTAAGACCAAAATTGAAAAATAGGGTGAATTAGGGCAAATTAGGGTTGACCCTAAAAATCCCATCTCTGCTATAACTAAAGCACGGATTTTTACGCTAAGATAACAATCTTAGCGGCTCAGAATAATGTGATTATATCAGTGTAAAATAAGTCATTTTCTAGATTATAAAAATGAATATATTTCTAAATTTGATGGTTAAAAATATAAAATAATTTTTATATGTTTTAATATTTTTTTTGGAAAAGTGTAGTTTTGGAAAAGTTGAAATTTATTTAGATTTTGAAACCAATTTACATTGTGTCCAACAATAAAAAATTATCGATTAAATTCGATGAGTTTATAGTAGCATATTATAGTTTTTAGCCAATATAATATAATATAAAATAATTTGGCTTAAATAAAATATTTTCCGTGTTTTGTAATAGTTTGCACGCCAAATGTAAGGCCCAACTTATTTTTGAATAAGCTGCATACAACCACTTTTGAATTTTTAAAAAAGCCATTCCAAAATCTCCTCTTGATTTTATGGTTAACTATTAATGTTTTTCAGTTTAAATTAACTAATGTTTTGGTTTAACTTATTTACTATTTCAAGCAGATAGTAATAAAAGAATTGATATTTTTATACATAAGGCGAGACACGGAAATAATAATAGTTTCACTCTTTTAAATTGAACGTGCTTTTTTCTAGCTTAATCGGTGAGTTTTTGATTTTAAAACAATTATTTTGTTTAAATTATTATTAATTTATTGTCATCAACTCTTTTATTGTCCGCATATTAAACTAAAATGAGAGTTAAGCGGTAAATATAATATACTGTAGTTAATTTCGAATTGAAGTTTTGATTCTGTTAAAAATACATATTTGTAAAACGTTTGCCTAAGTTATGGTTAAATTGTAAATTAATTAATACTTTTCAGTTTATTAATTACAATTTAATTTAATTTATTTCAATGTTGACTACCTGTTGAATATCTATTACGAAAACTACCAAAAATGTTATGATTGAAATTGATAATTCATTGTATGCAATGTGAAAAATCATGAAACAATTAGTAATTAGTAAAAATAATTAAATTAAAATTGTATAAAAATTCTCCTTTCTTTAATCATTTTTCTTTAAATTCCCGAATTTTCCAATTTTGATATAATAAAACAAAAACATTCATAATAAGCTCATTTTGATTCTAATTTTAATTAAAAACTTAAGTGATTACATAAATATTAGAGCTATTTTTAAATTTTTATATTATGTTTTGTGTATTAATGTTATTTTTTATTTACAAAACTAAAAAATACTGCACTCGAACATAGTTGTACTAATATTATTGATTTTGATTTTCTTTTTAAAATTTTATGAACTAATAATACATTACTTTTTCCTTTTGGTAAAAAAAATAAGAACTGATCATTTATGTAGTCGTCTCAGGTTTTAATTTCTCATAATTAATGTTTTATCTAATGTTTGTATTTGATTCTTTTTTTTCAAGTAATTGCAAAGCAGACATTTTGTCAAATCCATAAGTTCGAATTTATTCTTAAAAATATGAGCTAAAAAACTATAATTATAAAAATTATGTTAAAATTTTAATTAACACTAGATATAGATTCGGTAAAAAACTGTGTATAACCTCTTAATTTTATTATTAGACTACATGTCTGCACACCGAATGTCACTAAAATGTGAAGCAAAAAATGCTGAATTTAACTAGAAAGTCGTACAGTTCATGCAAAACATTTAATAATTTATTAACGTGTTTGTACTAAAATTTAATGAGTTTTTAATTATTAGACAAAAATTTCATTGTTTTTTAAAAAATTTTAAAAATCACATTCATATAACTTTTGTTTAAACGGCGCTTATTTTTATAACAAAATACTAAAATATTTATAGCAATTACAACTTTGAATAGTTTTAAATATATTAAATTATATGTCATTATAGCTAATCTAATATGTAAATTAATATAACACCGCAATAACCATAAAATTTACGAAAGCTTGACAGTACTGTGTGTTAAGTAAGATTGAGGTTATAATTGTGTCAATTAATTTTAAATTAGAAATTCGCAGCAAAAAATAGCAACAAGTATATTCATATATTTAAATCATAATTTCATGGATAACAAATTCGCTTTTATTCTATAGTAACACGAACTACTGCATAGCCACTTACGCATTTCACTACACAACCAAATTTTAGTTAAATGTTTTGTAATCTCTCGCACAAAAAACCACTGCAGTTTAAAGCGCTCAATGAATAGGCAAATGCGTAACTATTATATTTTTACATTAATTGTATCAATTTTATGGTTCACAAAAATACTTAATAAACCTCATATCTCCTGAATTTTTTGAAAGATAAAAATAATTGCAATTAAATAAGATTCCACAGTAAATTGATCACGTATTAGACATTAGATGCTGAAAGCTTTCTTAACCAACATCTTAAACATTTTTGATAAACTTTTCATTTTATTTTTGAAAGTAAATCCTACACATCTATTTAGATTTTAGAGAAATAATCAATAAATTTAAAATCCAAAACATACAAATTCAAGTTTTTCAATTTTAGTAACCGTTACTATAGTTCAGATCAGATGAGTCCAAAAAAAATCAACATAAATTATAATAATTTAATATCGTTTAAATCTTTAAATAATATTAAAATTTAAATTTTTAAAAATAATCACACTTACCTTTCATACCTTACTTGATGAGACTTTTCTGAGACTATAACCAAGAGCACAAATTTTTGATTTTAATTGAATCAAATAGAGTCTTAATTAGCAAACAATATTACAAATTACTTCATTAAAAAATAAATCCGTCTATAAAACTAGTTTACGTGCGATTTGTTTTAACATAGAAAAATTAAATATACATAAATTAAATTAAAATTAAAATTAAAATTAATGCAGCAATATTTTTAAACTTTGTTAAATTGACGTCGATATTCAATCAATTATTATATTCGGAATACTAATGCTAACATTTCTAATAAGAAAGGTTTAAATAGAATTTTACATTTATAACATATTCATTTTATAAACAGCAATAAAAATTACAATAATGTTATTATTGATTGAATTTTAAGTTTATAGTCTATTTTGAATAACATGTCAGACTGACTTTATTTAGTTTAATGGGACAAATTCAATAATCGAACATTAAAAAAACTCGGTAATCGACGCCAAAAACTTTTCCCATCATTCCATAAGCTTAATCTATTGTATTCAATAGCCGATTATTTGCGAAACCAGCAAAGCTTAAAACACAAACTTTAATAGTTTGTGTGATTTACTTTTTGTTTTTATTTAGTTACCCGTAGAGCGGTTTTTTTGACAAAGTAGATCATAATTAATGTCAATTATTAATCTTTAAGTATTAAAATAATATCGCGGAGTTTATGTCTTCTTAAAATAATGTTTCTTAACACTAGAAAAAAGAGTGATTACGGCTACCAATTAAATATTTAAATACTGTCTATTTTTTAAAACCAATTTATACTAAAAATAGTCTGACAAAAGAATAATTTTATTGTTTAAACTCATGTTCTAAACTTGTAGTAAACTGTTCAAATTATTTCCGTTGAAATGTTATGTTTAAATTGATATTTAATTAATAATATATTGAATAGTGATTTGAATGGAATTGAATTCATACACAAATGATATATTGTTTGCTGTTTTTACAATAACTCGCTGAAAAGTTCTTCTCAATTAATAAAAAATGTTTCGTTAACAAAGTTTGATCAGTAGTTTTGACCTTCAAATTTCACATTTCTGATCTACTAAAAACTGCCTGAGAAAACATTTGGCACTTATTTACTTATTCGCATATAACAAACCAGTTTAAAATGCATTGCGAATAAAAAGAATGTTTGAGAGAGACGGTAGTTCTTTGTGTGTATATTATTATAACTCTTATATGATAGCAATGACTTTGATGATGCAGTGCTGTTCGTTTTTTAAGGTCCAATAGTTGTAAGTCAACAACTTCTAACTGTAATATAGAGAATGTGTACTGACCCAAAAAAGTTTAGAAAGTTCATCGCATTAAAGTTTTCAAAATATAGCATAACTATTTTCATGTAAGTTTTATTCTAATTTTTTCAACTGTTCATTAAAGAAACTCACTTAATATACTCATTGTGGACATATGGTGTATTATTGATTCCAGCGTTTATCACAATTAATATTTTGTTTGAAAATAAGTTAATGTTTAAAAAATGTTTGTCGGGTTGTGGTGCGCTAGAAATATGTGCTTCTGAACAATTTGCAACCACATATGTCACTCATAAAGGTAAGCTACAAAACATTTCATTGTTCTTTTATTTATTTAATCTAAACTTATAATTACACTGATTTAGATTTTTTAAATTGTAAAATTTAGATTTAACTAAAAGATGTAAATTTAAAATAGTGGTTTATTTAACTAAATTTAAATAAATTGATTCAATAACATTATTTAAAATTCTGATATTATTATACGGAATACTTTTAGTAATCATGTATTTTTATTTGTCTGAAAAATTTTTCCGTCAATCATTTAGTTTAATTTGAATAATATTATTTAATTTGTTTAATGGAATGACTTAATTTTTAGTGTAAGAGAATTTAAATTCAAATGTATCGATTCTAATTCTGATCATAAAATGTGATAACTATAATTTTGACTTTAAAAAATAAGCAATACTGCACAGTGAAGTTGATTATGTATTCTATTTAATGTATTCTATTTAATTTTATTTAATAATTCCTTTATTAACTAAAATGTTTATTATGATTATTTTATTTTAATTAGTGTGATAAAATTATTTAAATGAAAAATCAGCTCAAGAAAAGGAGTTCCTTAAAATTTGTATTACAATTGTTAAAAATACAGGTGAACTGAATAAAAATGTTTTACATGATTGAACTAAACGGGTTATAATTTAAAACTGGAAATAATGATTGAATGCTATTGTAGTGCAGTGTGAAGTTCAATCTGAATACCTTTTTTTACAGAAAATAGTTGCACTCCTAAATTGAAAAATAATTATTGCTATTTTTATTAAATTGATTAATCAATTAATGTTAGCTTTATTGAACCATTATATCAGAATTCTTTGCTTAAAACTGTGAAAAATTTTTAGGATTCCGATCTCAGCTGCAGTGCAGAGGTTTGCTGTTGCAGTTCATGGTCAAGTGATGAATGCCAATCCGATCCAACTAATAATAATTATAACAATATAAGATATAAATTGGTTAGAAATCAAAATGAAACGTACGAAACATTGAATCCAAATTGGGTTTTATACCCTCTGCCCACAAGACCTGCGGAAGTTTGCTGTTGCAACGTGTGGTCAAACGATGAATGTCAGTCCGATCCAACTAATAATAATTACAATAATTTAAGATATAAATTAGTTAAATATCGAAATGAAAAGTATGAAACAGTGAATCCAAATTGGATTCCATATCCTCTTCCGCGAACGCGAACAGAAGTTTGCTGCTGCAGTGTGTGGTCTAATGATGAATGTCAATCAGACCCAACTAATAATGATTATAATAATGTGAGATATAAATTAGTGAGAAATAGGAATGAAACGTATGAAACAGTAAATCCAAATTGGGTACCATATTCTCAACAATCTCGACGGCGAACAGACAAGAAAGCGCATTATGCTGGCGTTGGACACAGTGATAATGAAAGTGTTGGAAGTCATAGACAGAAAATGAGTCCAACATTAAACTATAAACGCTCAAATAGTAATAGCAGTCAGAGGACTATTGATAGCGGAAAAGATTCGGCTTCTAATATAGTTTCGCTGTCAAACTCGTGTTGCAGCGAACCTTTTTTTTTGCATGAACCGCACATTACCACAAATGACAGATTAAAAAAGTTATTCGAAAGAGAGAGAAAAAATGTAAATCTAATTTCTAGATGTCAAGACTGTATAGTTAATGGCAAGAATAACATGCATTTGGGTATGCATTTGCATTCATTTAAATCTAATTTGAATAAATCTTTTATTTAATGCATAATTAATTTTCAGTGACTGCGGAAATACATCAAATTTCTGACGATTGCATGAGTGTTTCCGAAGCAAGCAGTGATCCCGCACCAGACTATGACGTCGATGAACCTGAATCCAGTAAAAGTCCGACAAGCAGTTCAGAAGATAACCAAAGCCGAAACGAACAATTTAGTGTTGCTTCCACCGCTTCCACCACTTCCTCAGACACCTGTATCACTAGCACTGATGAGGGCATATATCAAGAAGTAGATGATGGCTTCACTGAAGATGAACCAGACTCTCATTCAAGCAATGGTGACGTTAATAAGAACGATCCAATCAATTTAAAGCCAGCGATGTCTTTTGGTCGCGTCAACAAAGACACTAAACGACGTAAAAGTATTTCATTCTGTCTTGAAGTGGAAAACATTCAAATTGATCAGTCGAGCAAAACCAAGTTATTCGAACCTAAACTGTGTTTAGAAAATCAGATCAAACAAAATGCATTTAAATCTGAGATTCTTACTAATGGACTGTCAAGAAAAAGTGCTACAACTGTTACGGTCCCGCCGTCAATCGCACCCCCACTTCTTCCTCCTCCACCACCGCCACCACCACCTCCACCACCACCGATGATAATGCCATTTATGATTTCTGTAAGCGAGGAAATAACAAAGAAGTACGAAGAAATACACGATGCAAATAAGTCAAAGAATAGTCAAACAGATAGCAGATACGAAAAATTGTCATATAAAAAGTGTAAAATAGCAACACTGCCTTTCATTCCACCTCAGTTTAATTCTCCGCCGGAATCCGATACAAACATACGCCCATCAGAGTATTTAAAACGTGTCGCTAATAGAACTGCATCAGCATTTCCAGTGCCCAGATATGGATATTTAAGGGAAAAATTTTATTGTGAACGACAAATACAGAGAAGTTCGTCTGAAAATCATTTATACTCAAATAACGATTATGAAATAATTAAAGGGGAATCAGATGATGAGAGCAGCGGAAAGCTATCGCCAACTAATTCAGAGACAACAGTGAATGACATTGAAACTAAATCTGTTTGTTCAGGCAATACAGTTAATACTGTAATTACTGACAATACTGTCAATACAGTCAATACTGCTATTGTTAATGCATCACAAATATCGAGCACTATTATGAGTGCCGTCACGTTTAGTGTAACTCAAGAGCAGCTTCAAAATGTTTTGCTCAAGAAAACTGAAAAACCGAATACTAATCAACGATCAGTTCTTCTAAGGAAAAACGATTTAATCGAAGAACTTAAAATGACAAAAGATTTGGATGGAATCAAAAAAGTTAAGGAACAAACCAAAGTCAAAGATGAGGTATGTATTTATGCAACAATATAATGATGTCATAACAAGCGAAATAAGTTCAAACAAGTAGTATTTTTTTAGGCTAAACAAAAAATAGCAGAAATTGCCAGTAATTTTTCGGTTGATAACTTTATCACTAAAATACCAGAAAAAGATAATAATGGCTTAGTTATTCCACAATGGAAACGACAAATGTTGGCGAGAAAGGCGGCTGAAAAAGCAAAAAAAGAAGCCGAAGAGCAAGTTTTCAAAGAAATTGAAGTAAAGAGATCAAACGCAATCCCAGAGTGGAAAAAGCAATTGAAAAAGAAAGATGACATCAATACCACTTCACAATATATCAAGTAATTTACGTTCAATTTGTTCAGTTTTTTTTCATTTTACAATAAAAAGTTAATCGAAAATTGTTGGCATAATCGATTAGTTTTCAACTGTTCTGCACATTTAGCTTATGAACTATAGTTATAAGTAATTCGTTAACGCAAACTTATGTTACAGCATAATCATAAATAGCATTGCATTGCCTAACTTTATTACGGACATCAATAAATAAATATTTCAGGTTTTCAATGCTAATATTGAAAAATCTGATTGAAACGAAGCAAAACCTGTTGCGCACGTAACTGTGACTCGAAAATAGTTAGGTTTCAATTTTTATTTTTTGAATTTCACACTCAAACAAGAATTGACAGAAAAAAAAACGTTATTCATAGATGATTGACATGAAACATGAAACGATTTGGAGTGGCATTAATATAGACCACATTCTCAATAATCGTTACGATAGGAAAGCGCTTATTAGAGCATACTTTATATTCTATAATCTTAATTAAATATTCAGATTTATTTTTTATTCTAATTTTTAGAGTCTATTTAGTCGTTAATCGAGAAAATGATGGCAACTTAAGCCATATCTCGAAAACATTACAGACAGTAATTAAGCTAGAAATCAAAACCTTAGTCTCATTGTGCTTCGAAATATTCAAATTCTAAATTTTAAAATATAGTCCTATATGTAATTCCATTTAAGAGCTATTCCAGGCGGTTTCCACCAATCATATTTTAATTAGGATATATTAAAATAGGAACAAATATGTTGCCTTAATTTTTTTGCAAAACATAATTAGTGCGTTGATTTTCGTACCATAATTTTGTTTTAACATATAACCTCTGTTATTAAGATAACACAAAATTACTAAATAATCAATACCTAAAACGATTTTATTTGAAACTTATAGTTACTGCATACCATTACACTCATTATTTAGATACACATCTAAATTTTCTAACGTTAATATACTGTACTGTACTATATTTACATAAGTAATAAATGTAAAAAATACAATTTAGAGTAAAATATTTAAATCTATTGTTTTATTAATTTAATTATTTGTTCTCTTTTTGATTAAGAGTTAGCACTACGCAAGTGTGCGCAAATGTTTCAAATTCAAATAATTTGGACAACAAACTTAATATTCAATCGAATGAAAAAATAGTTCAACAGAACTCTGATGATAATAAAACTAAAGATGTCGGCAATAATTCGAAACAAGTCAAAAATAATGATAACAAAACTACGATAAAACAAGCACAACAAATAACCGGTGAAAGTCAAGAGAATTATTTGAACCCATTTCTCAAGAATTTCAAATTAAGAAAAACAAATAGTATATATTGGTAGTTAATTATTACTATTTAGATTTTATGTATAAATAAATAATATGTTGCTTTTATTGTGAGTTGTATTCTCATTTGATTTCAATCTTAAATGTTAAATAATGTTAAATATATAATAAAATTTGTTTGCATATGTTATTCGTAAATGTTTTTGTTTATTATCATTACATTATTGCATAACAGAATAATTAAATATATACAAAAAAAAGTTGGATTTAATTAAAATAGTGCGGCTTTTTCACATTAATGCCATATTCGGAAAGCGCTGGACTCAAATCTTCCATCGTTAACGTGTATCGCTTGTCTTTCGACGCTTTCTTGCTCTGACCCGCACCTCTCATCTTGCAATGTTGCAGTGCGTCGTTCACCACATCCGAGATAAACTTTTGTGCCGCCAGTGATATTAATCGGGCGCTAACATTAAAATCATATTAATAGTAAATATCGGCATAGTTTTTCTTAAAATGATTTTATACATTCTCGGATCTGAACTCTCGAATCCCGCGGTGTTTAGATAGTGAACAGTGACTGCGTCCGGAATCTGTCAAACATTAATATTAACGTTAGATTAAATAATATATATAAATATATAAATAGCCTTATTTTACAGTTGGCGTGTAGTCCTCTAAATGATGCAAGAAATCGACGAGTGGTTGACCACTAGGTTTACCACCGATTGAATTGCCGTTCGTTTCGAATGATTGAGATGTTTGCGTATTGTTCAATGCATCTCAACAATCAAATCATTATTTAAATCATTTCATATTTGCATTAATTGATAAAACATACCATTATTAGTAGTAGTGATGTCGGAGCTGCTATTATCCTCATTTGTTTCCATGATTATATCAAATAAATGATTAATAATACTGCATGCGATCGAAAATACAACGAATAACATAAACCATATATGTATACAACGCATGCGTCACATATAGTATGCTAACAAAACGATTGACCACACATATTGCAGCAAAATATATATCGATATATCGATAGGATAGGCTGTAATAATAGGCTGTATACGATTCGGTGTGAAAATTAAAGGTGTTCATAGTCTGATTTTTCTGAAACCAAACAAAAGAAATTTAAATCCAAACCAAACAAAAGAAATTTAAATCCAAACCAAACCATGAAAAGAAAAATTTTAACGAAACCAATTCAAGCAAAACCAAAAAACCAACAAACCATGAAATTTC
>JAQIVF010001446.1:0-14052 GCA_034698365.1 Steganacarus magnus | reverse complement strand
ATAGATGTTAACTGGTGTTATTAATAACTTATTTTGCTTATTGTGTTATTTTTTAATAATAGTAGCTTACGCGTAATAAGAAAAAATATTGAAGTTTACATAGAAAAAGATGATAAATATATATATCACATATAAAAAAATTTTTTATTTGCTCTTTGATCAAAAACATATTTATGCAGAAAATCTATTATTTATGTAAAGCGCACACCAGTTATTAACAAAGAAACTTGTTTTACTTTTAATATATAAAGTATTTTTTGGTGAAAAAAATATGTATTTATATTTTTATCGCAGTTTTAAAATCAATCATTCATTGCTTTGTTGTGCAAATCAGTTAGTGTTATAAATTCTTAATTTTCTTCTTTGTTATTTAAATTTAAGCGATTTTTTAAATTTATGCTTTTTTCCTCGTTTTAATCCCAAAAATAAAACCTATTTTTTCATCTAAAAACTTTTTCCGCAAACTAATTTAAATGTTTAATTTATTATAACTAAGATTATGTAAATTATTTTTCCTTCGAAATTATTAATTTTTTTTTAAATTTACCAAACATAAGTCAATTTTTATTTTGCGAATAAAAATAGAATATATGTGGAATTTGTTGCAATTTATTCTTTAATAGGGTATAGTTATCAGAAATTTTGGCGTACCAGGCAAGACAAGTTTTATTTATATTAATAAAAAACTTAATTTTTAACAAAAAAAAATTACATCGAATAATATGATTAGTGTAACGTAATACTTTTAAATCTCTTTTTTTAATGAAATTTTACTTTTAAAAATTATCTTTGATATCATGTTTTTTTAATGCGTAGTCATTATGTTTAAATATTAGATCAGAGTTGTCATATAATCATATCAATTATTTAATCTGAAAATCTATTTTTTTCTAATTCTAAAAATGTAGATATTCTTAATACGAGATTACTCTCTATGTTGATGTATAACTAATTTCTCGAAGCGCATCAACTGCTAACAAAATAAAATTTTGTTACCCTCTAAAGTGTAAGATAAATTTTGTTTTAAAAAAGGAAGAAAATCAGCGCATATATCACGCGATAAAATATATTCGATATAAAACGGGAAAAAACTTGCGTTCATTCATGCATTTATAATAAAGTGCTTAACGGTTTATGGGCTGATAACGAAATACGGCACAAACCGATGCATAAATTTTGATCGATCTTGTTTTGAATTGTTTTGAAAAACTCAATTTTTTTCAATTATATTCAAAATGGTAAGAAAAAAACGGTTCTCTCTATTTGAATAAAAGAGAATAATATTGAAAGCAAAAAATGTTTTTTTTTCTCTTGCAGTTTCTCTTTTCGGCGTTCATTCATAATTTTATTTTCAACAACTAAATATGAAAAAAAAAATATATTTATATGTTTAACGGCAACAAAAACCAAAAGTTTTATTTGAATAAATAAACTGTATATACTGTATATATGGATAGAGAAAGAGCGAGCGAGAGAGAGAGAGAGAGAGAGAATTTTGTTATTATTATTATTATCTGACGAAAAATATATATATATATATATATATATATATAGCTTAAAATAAAAATGCGTGATAAGAAATAAATTCAATCAGATCTGAATATTTCTATATATCTCTTATAAGTTTTATACCTCTCTATAGATAGTCGTATGTTCGTACAAATAAAGCCCACACTCTCATCCCATATATTACTTATTCATCACTTTATGAATAAGAGCGCAAAAAAAGAGTAGAGCTGAGGCTGTGAGTAAAGCTCTGGCGTGCACTACACTCTGCGGAGTTTTTAAGCATAAATCTCTTCTCCGCCAAAAATGTCACAACATCTCGCATGCATCGTGTATTCAATAAATATCGTATTTCTCTGTAGCTCTCGAAAAATTCTATTCACAGAGAAAGAGAGAGAGAAAAAATATGCCCTCTATATATTTTTTCCTCTCTCTCTCCATCACTACTACTTATTCCGTTTTTCTTATTTATTATCTAGTAATGAGTGATTTCTTTCACCAATAGAACTCTAACTGAAGCACTACTACTTGTAATTCCGATATAAGTAAATAATATTGCGGCTCAGTATTCAAATTCGCGTTTGCACTGGAGATTTCGGGGCAGAACTACTTATTCATGGAATCGCTTTTAAGTCTTATGGCAGAAAAACATATTTTCTATATATATTTCTGTATGCGCTCGCATAACTGAATTGAATGCAGCCATACATTGGCATTAAGCAAAAAAGGATATCATTTTTATTCTCTTCTTCTTCTTTCTTTCTTACCCAATATTGATCCAGTTTTTAGGGTTTCGACTTAAAAAAATAGTACAAGTTTTTATTTAGTGTTAGAGAGAGAGAGAGAGAGAAATACATACAGTCTCTCTGTAACACACAGTGAACACGCAAACACAGCATTATATTATATCTCGCAACTTTTATAATGCTTTTTTCTTATAAATATTTTTTAAAAAAATGTTGACATATCTATATACATGTATCTCTTATATATATTTTCTCCAGTGTTCCTCATTGTCATAATATTTAGCGTTAGTACACAACACACTCTACTATTTTCCTCTCTCTCTCTCTCTATCTTTTTATATTTCTATACTTGTATAACAAATAATAATGCGTTTTCTTTTCGCTGCCAGAGAAGATGTTAATGGATTCACAAATGCATTTTACTCTCACCTTTGAGTTCATTTATATTCCATTGAGACGCCACTACCCTCTGACAGGTCTATCAGTTATCATTGGTTTTTAATAAGCTGCGAATACAAAAAGGCGAGAGCGAGAGAGAAGGCTGTTATACTTTTAACAGCATATTATGGATGAAACAGGGAATTCTTTTCTCTTCCTCCGCCGCCACACAAATACGGAGCACACAAAACAATACACACACACACTGCTTGTGGATTGCAGTTTTTGCCATTTTTTCTCTGTCTCACGCTCTTGAAAGATACTTTATTATAGAGCATTTGCCGCACACATACCATTGCTTTTACTAAATTGTAGAGGTGGTGGAAATAGGTTTTTCGGTTGTGCCCACACGGGACGCACAAATTATCGAGAATGTTGGGGGCGATAGCAATCCCCGCGATATTTAATTAAGTGAAGTGAATGGGAAATTGAGTATATAAGTAATATGTTTTATGTCTGACAATAGATATATGTGTATGAACTTTACACCATAATAAAGTAAATTTATAATAAATGCCTTATTTGGTGCCGTTTTTATTTTGATTATTTTGTTCGAAAAGAAAAGACTATTTCATTAAAAAATAAATTGTAAGCTTCTATAGAGCTCCTCAGATAAATTAAAAGTGATAAATTTTTATAAAACTTTAATAATTACAAAGAGTCCCTCAAGTAATTTATATACTTAATTGAATGTTTTTAAATATTTTAATTTCAAAATGTAAATTTCATTTTATAGACTAATGTAAAATATCATAATTTACTAAAAGAAATTCAGTCTTTCTTTTATGCGATTAGACTTTGGTTCAAATAAGACAATACAAGAGTGTTTACACCTCTAATTTGTTGCACACATTAACGCGCTGTTACGGACAAACCCAATACATCCCACCTTACTTTTAGCTTGTTTTCTTTAAAAAAGAAAAATTTCTGTACCACTTTTGCTTTTTTTCCTCATCTTCGCTCAGTTATTCTTCTTCTTATCATTGTCAGCATTGATTCTCGTGAAGAAATGATCGCTTGTCAAAGAATTAGTTCAACATTGATATATTAACTTAGATAGAAATGGTCGCCAAAGTAATATGTCATTCAATGTTTTCGCTGGTTTTCGCTTAGCGTTTACAGTGTGCATACCATTCTCTCTGCGTCTCTCTCGCTCTCTCGCTCTCTCTATCTTTTTTATTTTCTGTCTCGTGTCATCTAAAATTGCATTCATATTGAAATAAGAAAAAAATTATTTAAGAAACAAAAAAGTCATTATTTTTAATGTAAACATTTATACAGTGATAGCGATCATTATTTCTTTTCTCTCCGCCGCTCTAATAAATGTGTTTCGCTTTCATTATTAATAGCTGGCGTAGCAGAACAGCAGAACCGAGTGTGCAGTAAAAATCTGATAGAAAACAAATTACATCTCTTTTGTTTATATAATTAATATTAAGTTTGAAGCAAAAAATATTTTAGAAAAAATATATATATATATATAAGAGGCAGAAGAAATAATTTAATTTGCGAATTCTGTATTGAATATTAAATTTAAGATGAATATTCTTTTGCGTAATTAATTATATATACATATATTTATTTTTTGTTTGCCCTAAATTTTTTGCACAGATTTTTTGCTTCATATATTTCACGAGATAAGAAAAATTATTATGAAAATTTTTTTGTAAACATACGGGTATTTAATAGTATTAATTTAATTACTTCTTCTTTAGTCTGTTTAGTTTTATAAACTGTAAGAAACTTTTTTTGGTAATAATTAGAGAGTTAGCATTAAATTTTAAATTAATTAAGCAAATAAAATCTGTATTTGCGGAGAGAACTGTTTTTATAATTACTTAATAATACTAAATAGTATTAAAAAATCAAATTAATTAATAATCATTTCCAGAGAAAATTCTTTTTATTTGTGTAAAAAAAAGTACTCAAGATATTATGGCTGCAAAAATATTTTCCAAAATATGTTTTTTAATGCCTTACCCTTTACTCTAACTTATCATTAAAATTCGTAGCTATAGTAATAATTCCAGTTTCAGCGATAGTGCAAATGATTTTAAGTCTCATCTTTTCTGCGAAGGAAAAAAAAGAAGGTTTAAACGCTATTTCAATCACAATCACTATTAATAAAAAATATATTAATTATTAAACAAATTTTGGTCATTTAACAATTGACGTGATAGTGTAGCGCACACACGTTATTTCGGCTGTACTGTATATGTACTCATTTATTATTATAATTTATACATTTTTATGCGTACATCGGTATATGTTTCACGCGACACTGGTTTTAATCCATTATTGACACTCGGTTTGTGCGCAAAATATTTCGTTAATAGTTATCAAATTTTATTTAGATGACTGCAATCAAGTTATTTTGTATAATAATAATAATAATAATAATAATAATAATAATAGTAATGGCAAAATGTTTTCCAGATTCACATATAATTATGACTTTTTTGTGTGTGATTTCATTAGCAAAACTCAATTTTTCAGTTTTTTTTATTGATAAATTTATAGCATTTTAAAAAATGGAATTTAAATGATAAAAAAATATGTGTATTATTTATTCTGGTATCCGAGATATTAATAATTTTTAAAATATTTTCGTTTACGTTTTATGCGCACAGCAATGCGGTTAAACAGTGATTTTTTTGAATACTTAAATATTAATATATTTGATGTAATCTCTAACTCAAATCTTTTCTGATTTATAAGTGCTTTTATTTTTAGTTGCTCATTGATTTAATTATTTATTTCGATTCATTTATTTATGCGCATCTATTTGCTAAATTAATCAAAATAAACGTCAATTTTATAGGCAACTATTAAATTATTAATTATTTTAAGTTTTATTTATACTAAAACTTTGAATCCAAAACTTTATGAATATATTTTTTGTTACATATTTTTTAATATATTCATACTACACTTTTGAAATTAATTCAGTAAATTAAACACACACTTTACGCAATAAAAACTCATTAACTCACAAAAGGTGCGCAGTTCTCAAAATTTACAGCACATAACACATGTTTTGTAACTTAGAAGTTATAAAACGTCGAGTATATCACCGGATTAATGGTGAATTATTTTAAGCTCATGAAAAAATGCATGCAAAAGTTGCAATCAGGTGTAATAGATTGTGAATAATTTTTTTGTAATCCTTTAACTAACTTAAACTTACATGTGCCTTATCACGACTAAAAATTGAGATTTCGATCTGTAATTAATATTTTACCGTTTAATCTGAAAATTAGATTTCCATTTTCGTGTAAAATAATTCTAAAAACACATTATAATTAAATATCAATTACGCTCTAATACGTGTGATTTTTAACCATAACCTTTCTCCAATAATTAATTTTGCGCGCGACAATCATGTCATAATGTGATAACAAATTAATTTAACTTTTAGTATATGTACACAGTATATATATGGCACCACTTACTCGAAGTGGCTTTAAGCAATAATTATGAAAGTGTCACTTAAATATTTGATTATTACTCGGCAGAGGAGTAATGGTTTTAGATTAGAAAAGCACAGAGAGTAAGCAATAATGCAGTTTCGAGTTAATCTATATAATTAATCACTCATTGATGGCACACATACAAAATATAGAAATATGCTAATAATACCATAGCAGCAGAAACTAAAATGCATGACAAGTTTATTTTACGTTTATTTAAAAAACTAAATAAATAATGACTATCTCTCTCTCTCTCTCTCTCTCTCTCTCTCTCTCTCTCTCTCTCTCTCTCTCTAATGCGTTGTCCGGCGCATTGTTGACGCAATCAAATTGATGCGCTAATTAAAGAACAAATAATACCAAACTTTATACTATATTATGTATTATATTGGCGTATAATTACGTGTAGGCAATATACAGAACACTTACTACAAATTAAAAATTATTTATTTATGGTGTTCACCCGAAACTAGTAAATTATATCATTTTCTCTTTACTTTAGCTTATTATCACTTGTGATCATTTTCGGTATATATATATATAGCGAACCTACGCTCACACCACTCTGTTCAGATGGGAAAGTTATTTTGAACGTGCGCTCCAACTTTTGTGATTAAGTTAACAATTTTTTGTGCGGTTTTAAAATATTATACAAATAACATAATTATAATGATACAGAAAAGAAATAAATAAAAATTAAAAAAATTATATCGTTTTCAGCCATACAGTTATAATAACACATAAAATTAAGCGCATTATCTCTAATTTTTCATACATACGTTATATACGTTACATAGTAAAATATCTCTCGAGATATCACTATCTCGTGCTTTGTTGCACTAATTTTTATTAGTTTTATCAGAACAAAAAAAAATCACCGCCGCATCCGATGAATAATTGCCGCAATTAGTAAATTACTTTATATGCTTTGCTGTGTGTGTGTATGTGTTGTTGATTTAAAACTTTTATGCAAAAAAGATTCATTAAATAAGTTTATTAATGCACTTAATCTAATGCGTACACAAAACGTAAGGTTTTTAAAAATAATTGCCACTATTATCGCGTTTTATATTCAAATTTGTATAATAATAGTAAATTAACATTTTTAAGAAAGAGTTATGAACCAGCGTTTATTTCGTGTGGCACTGAAAGAAAAATTACCCAAAGTAGTGCATACAATTTAAAAAAAAAAACATTTTCAACGCTATTTAAAATTGAAACGTGTATTGGAGGCTGAAAATGTGGCTGTAATTGCATAAAAACAAAAAACAAAATAAAATAAAAAATAATACATATACAATGAAACATTGAAATATGGACTAAGTTTTAGTGATAGTTGACTTTGAATAACTTTTTGGTTCACAACCACTTTCTGTATTAATTATATTTTGCATTTTATTTTTCTGTCCTTTTTAAGACAGTAATAAGTACTGTAAATATTTCTCGCAGCACTCAATACTTAGTGAATACTTTTAAAGTTAAAAAGTGAGAAACTTACGCAAAGTTTACTTCAACACTTACCATATGGTCAATCACAGCGTGAATTAAAGCGAAAACTTTTTAGTGACAGTTAGGCGATCGCTATATTTATTAGTTTCATAATCATTACAGCCTAAGAATCGATTAATTAAGAATTGATTGAATTACAGCCTAAGTGATTGACCATATGGTAAGTGTTGAAGTAAACATTGCGTAAGTTTCTCAATTTTTAACTTTAAAAGTATTCACTAAGTATTGAGTGCGAACCAGAGTGCTGCGAGAAATATTTACTTATTACTGTCTTAAAAAGAACAGAAAAATAAAATGCAAAATATAGTTGACTTTGTTTAACGAACGCGTACATTGTAGCGGGTTATCTGCAATATCGCGTCGATAATAATCATATGCAAGTGAATTTAGTGCAACTTTTGTCTAATGTAAGATTAATTAGTAGATTAAAGTGAATTATTTCAAATTAACTCGATATTGATTTATTTTTTAACTAATTGTTTAATAAATAGTTATTTAAATAACAATTTGCAAAATCAAATTCTAAAATTTATTTCAATTGAGTTCAAAAAAGGCGAACAAAAAAAACCAAAAAGTCTCAATTTTTTACCGCTGCTTTTAAAAAATATAAAATAATATAAATCAAACATATATCGGGATTTGTACTTTGCGTGCAATTTATTTTATCCATAACGTAAAAAATATATATATATATATCTTTCCTTTTAAATTCACTGCGAACAAAATTGTCGAGAAAAAACCTTAGTGCCAATGAATGCGATTTTTTAGCCCAATAGTTCCGAAGCCATTTATAAAATTTAATGCGTTTTTTTATTGTTAAATAAATAATTTTATAGCATTTCGGGATTTTTTTAATGACTCTTTTTTCAGAGCACACAAGAAAATTTCATTCATTGATCCGACAATAAATATATATATATATATACAGTATAGAGTTGTTGTGCTGCACAAACACACACATTCTAACGTAACTCTACTTCTGTTATAATTAATTAAAATAACTGCAACTCTATTGTAACATTGAATTTAATCATTGAAAGTATTTTATTTGTAAAAAAAATTTCTAGTGAAATTTATATCTATTTTATACTTTTAATACACTAAAATTAGATCCAACTAGAAAAATGTTTTTCTGAAAATTTAATCAGACATCTATCTATCTATCCATATAAGCTTATATATTATTTTTGTACAAAAAGTAAATAAAAAATTTGATGACTGCAATAAATAGGGTCATTTAGAAACCTAAAGCAATTCCAGTTTTAGAAAATATAAAATAGGGAGTATAATATAAAATATGTTTAAAACTATTTTATTATTGTGGTGGAAGTATATTTTATACATAAATTTACACAGTAAATGCTTTATTTTGATACTTAAAAAAATATTTTTAAGAAAGGGAGAGAGAGAGAGAGTGAGGGAGAGAGAGAGAGAGAGAGAGAGAGACCCTAATATATTTGATCTCAATTTGCTTTAACAAAAATAATTTTATGGATTTCTAATGTTTTACATCGAACCTTCTATTTACTTTACAATTTGAAAAACACAGATTTAACAGTTAGTTAGAGTGCATCTTTAATCTATTAAACTAAGTTTTTGTTCTAAAACTGAATGTTCGCATTAACTAAATACAATATTCGCCTCCTGATATTAACTGAAATTTATTTGCAAGTTTTCAACATCAAAAAAATATATCTTCAAATAATAATAATAACTTTTCAAAAAAGAACTGTTCCGAAACTCTTGAAACGGATCATTGATTTGACTTTGTTACCGAACGCTATAAAAGAAAAATTCAACTATAAGTGCGGCGCGCAAAAAAATAGGGGGGAAAAGAAAAAAGAGTTATGTAAAAATGTTTTTTGGTGTCCATAGGAGATAAGCGATATATCAAGGGATCGAGAGCCTAACAAAAATTATAAACCGTGGCACACAGCGGCACACAACAACATTCATTTTAGTTCATCGGCAGACAAGAAATATTTCTCCACAACACTTTGCCATTAATCAGCGGCTCTCAGTTCTTTAACTTATTTTTTTCTCGAGCAGTTCTTCGTTTTTTTTCTTCTCTGCTCCTTTCTTTCTTCTTCTTCTTCTTTCTTCTTCTCTCCTTTTGATGGTCAATCTTAGATGAAAAATGTCACACATCAGTGTTTCGATTTCGCACGCAGTCTTAGTCATGAAGTGTCACTACAGGAATAGATATTATAGATATATACTCCACGATTTTTTTATGGCTGCAAAAAAAATAATAATTTCGCAGTTTGATATTATGTGTCACAATGGGTTTGCCGCTATCAAGACATTGCGTGTGAGTGTGTGTGTTGTGCGACACAACTTCACAGGAAAGACAAAGAGGAAATATGTCAGCAGTAGTCAACACAGAAATCATAATAAATTAATCCGAGAAATTAACACAATATGCTTTGTTTTCTATCCCGATTTCTTCGCGCAATAAATAAGCTATAGTAGTAGTAGTAGTAGTAGTGAATGATTAAGTTTAAAAAAAGTTGCTCAACGATTTATTTTTCGCTTAACAATATTTTTGGCACATTTTTATGTGCAATTAATGCTTCGCGAAAAACAAAAGGTTTTTCACAATCAAATGCCTCTCTTTAGACCCCGAGAAAAATTATTTCCAGTTTCTGGAAAGAACATTATTTACGCGGAAAACTGTATGCGACAAATCCCTTGCGACGCATTACTCGGCACATCCTTTAAAAGAAGAAGTCACGTCTGAAAGTAGGAGATATCAAACACCCTTAAATGTGTGATGAGGTATTGGATCATTAAACCCGAGCGAAACTTTAATGCTTAAACTACAACCGAAAAAATTGCGCTTAACTATATATAATAAGAAACGCATACACACTCACACACACACTCACTCACTCTTGAACGTTATTCTTTCGCTTTTCTTTCCGCCAGCATTTTATATGCAAATTTTTTTCCAGCGTTTTTTTTTCTCATCGTGTAATTGAATAACTATTAGACTCAGGCATTAATGCATAAATGAAGAAATAAGTGCGGGCGGCATCACAATTGGCCGCATTAGCGTCTAAGCCTTTTATCACAGCACTTCTTTTTGATGTGATGGCGTTAAAAATATATAATGCTTTTAAAATCAATTATTAAGATTATACCGACGAGTGTAACAGTATAACTATAAATATGTAAATGTGAATAACTTTTTTTGAAATTTTTTTTATATTTTAAAATAAGTTTTTAACGATAATGGTTGCTGTGTTATCGCAAATATAATTACGAGTAGAGCGAAGTTGTAGTCTACTTTTGTAGCCGTTATCCAATTTAATTTAGTTTACACTACAGTAGTACTGTATAATAAAATTTTAATTCGAACATGAAAAAAACAAGAAAAAATTCATAAAGTACCCCGTTTCTTAATAATTATTAATAAGGGTTTGTTCTATAGTATGCAATAAAATGAAATATAATTTTTTTTGCATAATTTAAACGACTTGATTAATTCAAATAGAAATAACACTGTAATCTAATTTGTGCTATATTTAGTGAGTTAACTTTCGCCATCTACTGTCACACGAACAAAGTATTGCATCAACTATTTTGTCAATTGAAAACTCTTTGTACTCTTTTCAAGTCGATTATTTCTGTAAAATTTATTCATTTAACTAATAACACAAATTAAAGTAAATGAATAAAACTATATTAATTAATTATGCTTAATTCCAACTTTTTTGAAAAAAACTAAACTTTTTTGCACTGCGATAAACTAGTAACTGGAAAAATAAATAGTGATTTGCATTATAAATCTCAACTTCAATTACTAAACTCGATCATAAAGTGATTAATTAAACAATGGATAATTAATATAAATTAATGCTAATGACACTCTTGTGTGTTATTTGCGATATATATACTGTATTGTGCGCTCCCATGCCATTAAGTTGCGGATTGTCGTTAATCAAAATACTATCGAATATATATATATACCGTATATATGTTAAGTCTGTTTTTAATAAATCTTTTGAAAATGGAAAATGATTAGATAATGCGGAAACATTTTAGAAAAATTTTATCAGCAGAGTTTAATAATAAAATATTGATCCGCACCTGAAATATTAATAACGCTAACGCACGCACAATCTTATTTAACAAAGAAAATAATAATAATAATAATATAAAAACTCAATTAATAATCAATTGTTAATGTAAAGCGCAATTCTTGTGTCAGTTTTTTTTCCCACTCCATAATTCAATCAAATTTTTTCTTTGAATAAGATTTGCAATCTCTTTTTCTCCAAAAACAACAGTGAGACAATTATTTGATTGTGTTACTGTACTACAAATGATATATATAAACATTGAGCTGCATTAAGCAATGACAAAAATCATTACACATTTATTAGATTTACTTCAAACTTTTTTTCCTTCTTCTTCTTCTTCTTCTCCTTTTTTTTGCTGCTTTTATTGTTGTTTTGACAGCACATAAAAACATAGGTATCACTGAATTGTTATTATATTAATGACACTATAATGCGAGTTCTCGTTGTCTAATATGGTTTTGTTTTCTTCTTTTTCTATCTCATTCGACTCAACCTCTTTCTTTTTTATGTGTTACTACTGTTTTATATCAAAATCAGATAAAGATTTTTCGGTTCAAAATTTCTTGGTTGTTTTTTTTTGCACTACGGCTGACAACAAAATCCCCCAAACTTAATACTTGAGTAAATTAAAAAAATTCAAACACTATTTTTTCAGAACAACGAAGTCTTCGCACATAATATTTCAAAACATATTTATTAAAATTTAATAAAATTTAATAAAATTTTAAAAAATGCTAATAAATAATGGAAACTTGATTATCAGTCTTGGTTTATTTTGTTGCTTTTCTATCCCGTTTTTTTCGAGTATTTATCCATTGATTTCTCTATCATCGACTGATATGCAAACAGAATTCGTTGCATTGGTTGAATAAATTTGCTGTTTAACAAATAACTATTGTTTTATCATCAGTGTTTATCTTCACTCTTACCTAATGTCAATATGTCAGGCATGTTTATTCTTCTAGTTTATTCGCTTTCCGTTACTATTAACAAATTCCAATCCGTACGGTAATTACTTTCTCTTAGTTTCTCTCGTATATAATCAAACAAACATTATAAATAAAACTCGAAAATCGTATATTTCTAAGAATTCATTTGGATTTTTAGCGATTTTATTTATGGAGTAGCGATACTTCAAAGTTTAAGGTCAATACACGAACTGTATTGGCTATAAAAGAATGAAATCATAAATACTTTAACTCCAACTATAGACTGTAATTTTCTCAATTCCACTACCATTATTGTTCCAAAATTTCTGTTATCCAAATGCAGTAATAAATTTAGTTTTATATTTCTACGAAAACATCACTACTGGACTCCCCCCCCCCTCTCTCTCTCTCTCTCTCTCTCTCTCTTTCTCTCTCTCTCTGCCAAAAACTCCACCGAATCAATGGACCGAACGCTCGAATACATAGTATGGAATAACTATCGTGCAGAAAATAGGCTATTCTTTATTAAACACCATAAACACAATCTCGAAAATGAAACATTTATGACATTCTGGAAATTAGATGATACACAAAACGAGAATGAGAGCCGAAAACAATGAGTCACGGCTAGTAAAATACGAGATCATCAAAACAAAACAAAAACAAGAAAAAAAACTGTATCATAAGAGATGAGACAGAAAAGAATGAATGCTATTCTCGAGTTTCCGAGCTTAATGAAGAAAATCAATGATCCAAGAGAATCAAAGTGCACTTAAATTTCTGCCACATTGTATTAAATGCGTAGCGTTTGTCTATTGTAACACACGTATCAGACATATTAGTTGCAACGAATATTGTGCATAAAAACGTTTGAGAGAGAGAGAGAGAGAGAGAACTCA
Organism: Steganacarus magnus; assembly: GCA_034698365.1. Taxonomy (NCBI): domain Eukaryota; kingdom Metazoa; phylum Arthropoda; class Arachnida; order Sarcoptiformes; family Steganacaridae; genus Steganacarus; species Steganacarus magnus. The sequence continues at coordinate 470 of JAQIVF010001446.1, read as the reverse complement.
AGTAGTAAGGGGGGGATTTGAACCACCCCTGACCTGTCAGGGGTGGTTCAAATCACCCCCGTTGAAAAGTCTGCCCACGTGGGTCAGCTATAATACTAAACGGCATACACCCCGGTCCATATCACTTCCATTACACTTCCACTCCATCGATTTTAAAACAAAGCCGAGATCTGATGGGGTGTTGTTTGGGTTAGGGTACCGAGAATTTACTACGCATCGGTAGGATCAACGGTTTAAGACTCCACTGCCAAAAACTTATAAAATTCTAAAAGATTAGAATATTCATATTACTTACCTATAAAAATTTGCTACATCACTAATCCATGATCAAAATAAAAAATGTTTGTCCAAACTGTTTAAAAACGATGTGTTTACATGTGTAGGACTACTTACAGAATGACCATGAAAGCAGAGCACCTTACTTTATATAGCCATGAGTAGGTCTGCGCAGTAGACACACCCCTTACGTC